>JUBA01000362.1:0-14069 GCA_000818905.1 Trebouxia gelatinosa | reverse complement strand
AGCACAGCTGACAGCACATTCAGTCAGGCTCAGACTGAAGGTCCAGCAGGTCAGAGCCGGTCTGCTAGCAGTACTGCTGCCCCAACTTCAGCATCAACCACTGTGACGTACCCGTTGGCAGCTGATTCAAGCACCAGGCGCAACAGCATATGCACATGCTGTAGTCAGCATGCACATGCACTTGATAATGCATGCCTGTCCACCATGCCCCTAGACTCTGTAATCAGCATCATTCCACATGCCCTGCTTCACTATGCACTACTGTACATGTCAACAGCATGCTGATAGAGTGCCTTTGGTAAAGTTACGCTGTGTGCAGCAGAAGCCATGTAGCTCAAAGAAATTCCACCACACACTGTGCTGTGGCATATTGTCCAGTACCTTTGATTATGTCAAGGTGACCTTTGTCTTGGCCGGATGTCACAATGAAGACCTCACTGCATTATAGCCAGGGATCACTTGAAAGCTGTTTGTGAGCACTGTTTCCGGTGTTAACAGCAGGTGTTCAAACCTGTTCAAACCTAGACTGCGATCAGGTGAGTCAGCACTTGCCGACAAGGTATTACTGCCTTCAACTTAATGATTGTGCATGTATGTCACACATGTGCCAACTTGCCACGTGAGGCTAGCCCACGCTGTGCTACTCCTGGCCTAAACCTCGCATGCAACCTTGTCCTCCTTGACATTTGGAGTCAAAATCAGAGGCATTGTCAGTTTGCTGGTTCTCAATGCTGCTGAGATCCTGTCTTGTGCCTCTGCCAGGTGTGACAGCCTGACAAATGAGGCAGCCAAGAGCATGCTGGCCAAGTGGGTCCTCCCCCTAGCCTCCAACACACCTGAGGGGGGACCCCAACCTGTGGTGCCCAAGAAGAAGGGGCGAGGGGGCAGGCCGCGCAGCCATGCAGCATGCACCATCCTAGCTGAAGACCTGCGTCAGGCCATCACCAAACGCTGATTTAAAATCACGTCAGCCATGCAGCCTGTTCAGAGAACTTCACTGCCATGCTTCTGTCACTGCAGCTGTGCAGCTACAAAATTGGACAGGGAAGTTTCAAGCAAAACAGCCAGCAACAGAAAATAAGAAGAACATGAAGGTAATTACAGGTTTTGGAGAAGTGCATACATATGCTTACCAAGAGCGAGCACGCCGCAATTGTGCATGAGCTGCACACACATCTCATATGCACATGTGGTGTGCCATATGCCAGCTAGAATGTACATGATGTGGCATGAGGCATCTACACTCAATCAACTGATGCATGACCAATCTGAATCACATGACTACGCCACATGTGCACATGGCCTACCTGTGCTGCCTGTGCTGCCATGCACAGAGTGAAACTTGATGTCGGTGATCTTGTCTCCGTACATGTGGTCCTTCACCAGCAGCGGCCGAGAAGAGCGCAGGTCATACAGCGCCACCAGGCCGTTTGATGTCCCCACAGCGCAGTGCAGACCGCTGTCATCGTACCTCAGAGCTGTCAACTCAGCGTCCGACTGCAGAGCATTAAACACCTGATGACTATACCCAGTCAGTGATGAGTCACCTGATGAACGTCAATGATGAATGGTCTCATGAAGTCAGTGACCAGGGCTGGTACAACTCAGCATCAGGCTGTACAGCATTGTACACCTCATGATGTGCACAGTCAGAGTGAGTGATGGGTCAATGGTGAGTGTCAGGATAAACGGTCTCAGATAATGAGTCACCAGGCTAGTACAAGACATCGACTCAGCTTCAAGCGGCGAGTGCGTTACACACCTTATGACTGTACTTGTATAGTGAATACCTAGCATTGGCTGGTGTTACAAAAAATTATACTACTGACCCATGAACTGTACACAGTCAGTGATTGTGAATGACAAATGGGCTTATATCAGCACCAGGGCAGGTACGGCAGACATACTGGTAATTGCTTTGGCTGTTGCAGCAGCATTCAGGTGAACAATTCAGCTCCTGCTGTGCAATTGTAACAGTGCCGAATAAACAGCAGATGCAGACATCTTCAGACATTTTTACACACAACTCTTGCAATCACCAGTGTTGCCTATGCACAACAGTGAGTTGACAGCATTTGCAAACAGTAAGACTGAGTACTGACCGCGCCAGCTGCTGCTGCAGCATTTAGGCTGCCTATTGAGCTTCTGCTTCGCAGATCAAAGCACTCCAGGATGCCATCTTCCCCAGCACATCCAAATAGTCCATGCGTAGGTGAGAGGCCACAGGCATTGATGCCAGGAGACTTGGTAGGCAAAGGCGCAAGAAACCTGCAGAGTATGGGTTCTGCTCAAAAGCCTCTCTTGGTGATTGCGACCTGCCTTGCTGCTGTTCAGCGACTGCACTTGTGCATGTGTCACACTCAACACCAGTGAAGCCCTTGCTTTGCAAAGGCTAGAGAATATCAATGCAATTTGCCAGAGACATGATGACGCCACAGACAGGCCCACCTGTCTGTCATGCAAGACATGCAAGACATGAAATGCATGACTTGCATGTAACAGTATATGCTGTTTGATATTGCTTTGATATTGCTCGTTCTGCTGGCAATGACAATAATCGACATTAAAAAGAGTCTACTTTGTGAGGCGTTCCAATCATGTTGTGTGGCATGACTGATGGGACTCCTTGGATAAACCAAAGGTGCCCCCTCTTCCTCACAGAGGGGGGTTTGCACCATAATAACTGTTTCATTGTATGTTGAGTACCACAGTGGGCTATATGCTTGTGCTGCCTGGTTCAATATTGACAGAAGCCTCTGCAGACATTAGCTGTGTGGCAATGTCAGCAATACTGCAGTCTCGCTGCTGTAGACTCAACAGCTGTAGTGCTGTAATAATGTACACAGATGATTACCTTGTTGGCCCATAAGCAAGGACACAATGTGTATCAACACAATCACAAGTGTCACAATTGGGAAGCCGAGGCCTGGCAAGCTCATTTGTCTGTACCAAAAGGAACGGCATAAACATGTATCTGTCTCCGAAATGGGACAGCATGAACATGTGTCTCTGTCAAATGCTACGGCATACAAATGTCAACAACACAGCTTGCAACATGCTGCGGCAACANGGCCCAGTTCCTTTCCTCTTCAGTAAGCACCCAAGCCCCTGCATAGTCACCATGCCCACACAAACAGCCACACAATCACAACCAGGCCTGTGCTGCTTGTCAGTGCTTTGCAGTAAATTGCTGGCAAGCTACTCGTGCCACCATTCAGCCCACTGGATATGTAGCAGCAGGTTGCCATGCAATGCAGGTTCCTCAGGCCTGACATGTAGTCGATATGACGAGGCACTTCCTCTTCTTCCTTCCCAGCTATCTTTTGGTGCTCTGTCACAGCCTGGCTCTGCCAACTGGGAGCAGGCCATGGTTGAGCTGGCTGACCAGGCTACTGCCACCAGCCCCTTGTCAAAGCCCCTGCCAGGTAGCATGCTTCATAGCTGACCATCTACCCAACTCATAAACTGTTTAGAAACCATCTCTGTGAAGAGGCATGCCTCCTTGTTGCAGATGCGTACCTTGTGCCATGACCTGCCAGCCAGTCTTTTAATCCGGGCAAAGAGACTGACCACTCACGTGTTGCCAGTCATACGGTAAAGCATATGTTGCAACATGGGGCAGCTTGCTGGGATGCAGCAGTCGACTTAAGATGAAAGCCTGTGAATTTTGAGCTGCACATGTTGACTTGTATGGGCATGCAAAGGCAACACTGCTACGGAAGATATCACAAATTCAGGGTGCAGCTCTCCATAGCTGCACAAGCTTATCATGCCTTAAACCTGGTTCAGTGCTGCAGAGCTGTGCTATCTTTGATGGTCCCTTGCTGTTTGCAGGCAGCTTGGTCACCCATTTGGACATGCCTGATCGTGTAGCAGCCACACCACAGATGACTGCTCTGCACCATTTGCAGCAAGTGCAGCAGGGCTTCAGCATGCCAGCAGGGCAGCTCCATCAGGACCTGCACCAGCTGCCCCTGTCATATCTGCCTACAACTCCATTGCAACATGCTGCAGAGTTGCAGCTGCAGCGTCTCACCAAGGTCAGCATTTGAAGTCTCATTTTGCAGTGCACCTTGTGCTGGGTCTACTCTGCATGTGCTCGGACGATGTTCAGAGCATTTGAATTGTCACTGGAGCTCTGATACAACACTGTGTAACAGCGGGCAAACCTGGCACGTCTGTGTTTTATGGGAAGCAGAGCAGGAGTGATGTGGCTATGATGCACTGTGTAGCATGGTGTCCACCCGGTTGACATGCTTGCGTATGTTGTCCTTCACAGTGTATGTACAGGTGTGCTGCGAGGATGCATAGCCTTTCAAGCGGTACTAGTAGGCATCATGTCGAGACAAGGCGTGAACTTGCGAGCCTGCATGCAGTCCTAGCATGACTCTGCCTGTGCAGCTGCATGTGTGATGCTTTGAGGCAAGCCTGGTCAACCTTGACTGGCTTGTATGCAGGACATGGAAGATCAATCCTGGTCTCAGTCTCACATGCCTACACTGCAGCATTTTCAGGACATCTCCAAGCTGCAATGGCATAGCTTTGTTCCCCAGGACCCCTCCCCTCAGCTCTACCCCCAGCCCCTGTGCTTTTCAGATGCAGCCTTGCAGCAAGCAATGCAACTTTCTGCTGTTCACGCGGACGAACGGCCTTGCACGTCTAAACAGCACTCTGATGACTTTGGTGGGGCATCTACCTCAAGCACTGGCTTCAGTCGCAGTCCTCCTCGTTCTCCTCGCATTAAGCGGCCCAGCAGCAGGAACGCCGGGCAAGAATATACTTCAGCTCCTTTCCACAGTCACTTCACTGACGCCACTCTGTCAGACAACATCATAAAGCACGAGGAACAGCAACATGTACTCGTTGGCCAGGCACGGGCGTCACGTTTCCTCTTCGACAGCCCTGAAAGCGTCGATACACCTGATCATGGTAGGGATAGCTGTGCCAGGAACATGTTTGCCAAGGAAGAGCTGCGGGAGCGGGCAGCAACTACCGTGTACGGTTTACGTCGATTGCGAGCGTGCCCTCGCTGGGCCAAAGACTCAGCTGACATGAGTGGGGACAGCGCTTCTGAAGGTGAGCGCTGCTTGTTGGGACACCCATGTCATTCCCTTCTGCAGCTGCATGTTGACTTTAGTGTCCTGCAAGTCCCTGTTGCACCTCAATTGCACCATGCCAGCGCAAAGGCACACTGTCAGGGACAACACATGAGGGTTGCACATGCCTTCAAGACTGCAGACTGAATGGCCTGTCACTTTCAGTCCACACACGTACAGACTGTCAGCATATCTCCCATGCACTTGCATCGCACTGCAGATGAGGTTGTAGACGAGGACAGCTGCAGCGACACAGAAGAGCTGACATGGAGCAGGCGGCCGTCTAGGGCTGGCAATGTCACAGGTCAGCGCAGTGCCCCCAGGCGCCGCCGCAGGCCTCGCTTCCCTACAGGAGACACGACTTGCTCCTCACAATTCAGAGGTGTCAGCAAACACAGGTACGCAGCGCAAGCAGTCAACTGAAATTATATAGCTCGCTGCATTGCATGTTCATTTAGCGAACTGCAGGAATCCAAAGGTGTTCAAAGCTGCTAGCTCTTCTGTGTTGTTGACAACAGCAGCACTGTTGCGATCATGCTTGCAGTGAATGCAGGCTGAAGATGTGAAGCAGTAACAAACGGCATTATGTTGTAAGGCTTTCCCAAAATTGTACATAAGTCTTACTGTCATGTTAGACACAACAGGACAGATGCCACGCTCTCAAAGCTCTCTCAAATNGTTAGACACAACAGGACAGATGCCACGCTCTCAAAGCTCTCTCAAATGTCTGCATGTACATGCTGTGCTGGCTGGTGGATCAGACTTGCCCACAGGAGGTTTCAGCAGCTATTGCCCTTGACTGTCCACCACCAGCAATCTGAGAAGGCTAAACATCATTACATGCAAGCTGACAAACCGCTCAGCCATTGCTGCAGCGCCGACACCAGGTTGGCAGTCCTGCATATCTTTGGGAGAGCAACAATACCTGCATCAATAGCTGTGCAACAGAACAACAGGAAAGACAACAACACGCTGTTTCAGGCGTATGACGGGGCAAAGCCTGACCAGCCTGGGCTTCTCATCAAGACCCAATGTTGTGCTTGCTATTACAACTCAACACAGCAATGTGTGGCTGGTCTGTAGCAGCAGGAGCTTCAGTCTGCGTCACACCATGCATGAGTGGATGTTCCTGAGCGGCCTAGAGGAACATACATGCACTTCAGCAATCAGCGCTGCATGACATGCTGTGTTTGCACCCCTATGCAGGTTGACGCAGCGGTGGGAGGCCAGCTTGTGGTTGGAGGGGAGGCAGCTGTACTTGGGGGGGTTCCAGACAGAGCGGGATGCTGCCAGGGCATATGACATTGCAGCCCTTTCCTGCAAGGGCCCTAGTGTCCTCACCAATTACGCTCAAGACTGCTACACTGATCAGCTGCAGGACACAGCTGGCTGCTCCACAGTAAGCTTTCTTGGGCACAAGCAGTGTGCACTTTTGGCTGTACCAGCCCTGCTGACAGCAAATGGTTGCAGGCTTGTTTTTATCATGTTCCTGCAGCAAGCAGCCCTTGTCACAAGTCATTGTGACAGTGCTTGCATCAAGCAGTTGCATTTGGTGTCAGTGGGCAACTGACAGTGTACACTAAACCTGTTGTGGAAAAGCCTTACTGCTTGCTGATTTGCCACAACCAGCATACTGGCAAGCATGAAAGGCAACTGTGGCACTCTCTTCATTTGCACTGGTGATTGCTCAAATCATGTTGGCTCACTGTCTACATTGTAGAATGATCTGTGCTTTGTCAGTAACAAGGATCCACCAGGTTGTTGTATTGACAGCAAATCCTGCACACTGCAGCAGCTGCAGGTGCTGACTTCCTAACATGGTACTGACTACATCATGTGTTGCAACATGGCTGCAGCCATGGAGGTTCCATACCGACTCTTTATGCTGTTGCAAAAGGCAAGCCTCATTCATGACTGCCAACATGACAGGAATAGCTGCCTGCAGAGCAGCTACAACACAAGGAGCAACATAACATGGAGTGTGAAACCTAAGCATGGCTACTAAGCTGCTGCTCTGCTGTGGCAGGATGAGATGATCGCTTATGTAAGACGGAAGAGTGCAGCCTTCTCGCGGGGGCGGTCCAAGTACAGGGGGGTCAGCGGGCAGGCTGGGCGCTGAGAGGCCCGCATTGGAGCCTACTGTGGCCGTAAAAACGTAAGCATCCAGACGATGCTTGGCATATTGAAAGTGCAATAGCTGGGTTGACCTTGGGGTGGACTTACATGCTAGTATTAATAATGATACTTTACAGGTGTTCCAGCCAATGCTAGGTGCCTACTAGGCGTGTCCTATCCTAATTCTGAGCGCCATGTACTCACAGTCTAGACACTAAGTTGCACCTTAGGGGTGTGCGCTGACAGGGCGAGTGCAATTGATGCATTGGCGAGGACAGATATTCACCTCCCTACATGCTGGTGCTGGAATTCAACTGATGACGTGATCACAGATGACTGTTCACAAGTCAAGCAGCATGTGCCCATCAGTTTGCAGGAGCATATCAATCAATTCCTGGCAGACTATGATATATGCTGACTCTACAAAGCCACTGACAAAAGGTCTGAAGTACAAAACGCTGGTGTGAAAGCTTGCATTGCTCGATTGAAAACATCTACGCCAACACTGTTTACTCCTGGGTCCTATATCAGCAGGACCCTATGATGCACGCACAACAGCAGATGTGCTGAGACCTGCTTGAATCAGCAGCATCCCACAGCAGTAGAGCAGTATGCTATCAAACTCATGTCATGGGAACTACAGAAAGGCTTATGCTCAATCACATGAGCAGGCAGTCACACCATCCTCTCAGGCAGCCACTCTTTCCTTTCTCTGTCACTGCTATGTGTGTAGGATTGGCCAACACACGCAACAGCAGCTGCATGTGAGCAGGCCAGCAGTGCAAAAACTACAGTGTTGAGAGATATCTTGCAGCCAAGCCCCGTTTGTTACCCAAAAGTTCACAGTCAGCATGTTTGACATTTTTTGAAAGAATTGGATCTGCACATACAATGTACAACAGCCGCAGGTCAGCAGCACAGCAATACAAGCATCAGACAGCCGTGACAGTTGAGCAGGCAGTCAACAACTTGACCATTAGTGTTGTACAACTGTGTACTCACCTCAGCCACTAATGCATTTACAGATCTTCAAGTGACTTCAGCAGGGACATATTTGACAAGACAGGCTTGGTGCTGTTGCACCTTGGCAGCATTGCCCACTTGCGTTGGCTTTTTCCCTCTGCTGAACCCTCTTAGGCCAGCGATGCTGTGCTACGGAAAGTGGGAACCGTTTGGCTTGATAAGAGATTGACAGAAGGCAAGGACATACCAGTGCAGCTGACCAACCCTTCTCGCAGCTCACTGAGATGCTGCAGGCTAGATTCTTGTAGGCGTTCACCAAGTGCATTTGAACGCCTGCTCACCATCCAGCAGTACTGTATAGTGCAATGTGCCAGGAGAGCACATGCACTAGCTGACGAGGACGGCCAGCCACCTGCCACAGTTCCACACGGGGTCTGCAATGTCACAAGTCACCAGAACTGGTATCAAGCAGCAGTCCTGCACTGCAAGACCAGCATCATAGCAGTCTCCTCGAGCCTTGCATGAGCAGCAGATTCAGATGCAGACTTGCTGGGCACTGTAGCCAATGAAGTGATGTTGATATTGCATGTAGGTGAACAGCAATGGGCGCATCAAACATATAATGCCATATTTTTGTGTGTCACAAAATTTATACAGAAACCGCTGATGTTGTGCAAATGTCTCTTGAGGTGCGTGAGATTAAGAAGTCAGCAGCATGGCAGTATGTTATGCAAGCACTGTTTCCAATGTCTCTGTGGTAAAGTGAGTCAACACTTGCCAAACGAGTATCACTGCTGTCAAGTAGATCATCATGTCTGTGTGTCATAGGTGTGCCAACTCGCCAAGTGAGGTACCATAGAGTGTGCTCCCCCTCACCTACAAGTTGCATGCAAGCCTCCTTTCTTGTGCCTCTGCCAGGTGTGACAGCCTGACAAATGAGGCAGCCAAGAGCATGCTGGCCAAGTGGGTCCTCCCCCTAGCCTCCAACACACCTGAGGGGGGACCCCAACCTGTGGTGCCCAAGAAGAAGGGGCGAGGGGGCCGGCCCCGCAGCTATGCAGCCTGTTCAGAGTCACTGCCATGCTTTGTGTGATGCAGCTGTGCAGCCACACAAGCGGACAGGGGAATATTGAGCAACCCAGGCGGCGACTTGAGCCGTTTTAGCTGCTATGTCAATTTGTACAGCAAAAGCAGTTGACAGCTATGCAGCCTTGTGTGCTAACCTTAGATACAGCATTTGCATGCATTCAGAGCATGCAGTGGTTTGATCGTACATTTTGCATTAGCATACAGCATTTGCACCTGACATTATGTCTCACTTGCAACACTGCAAATTTCGGAGGTTTGTGCGTGAGTTTGTGTTTGTATAGACACCATCAGGTTGCACCCTCAATTGTTATGTGACGTCATGTATGCTTTGCTTGACACTGTAGACAGGTCTGACGACGATTGCGCCTGACTTGAGAGATACACGTGGGACTTGTGCTTGGCCATGTTCAACGTGTGAGCACGTTGTGTAGAGATTGATTGTGTAACATGTGCCAATGTAAGTTGAAATCTGATGATGAAGGTGTACAGGAAGCTGGACTCACAAGCTATGGTGGTTCTCAATACGCAATTCAAGCTGCACTTGACTTGTGCCAGTACCAGAGCAATGTCACGAGTTGCTTTGTGAGATTGCTACTTTTGCAACAACGTTGTTGATCAATCATCATGATGACCTGACCAACTGTCACTGAAGGCCTTAGGCTGACCATCGCGCTTGGATAAGCTGTTGTCAAAGGGGTGATTTCTTCAAATTTATTGCATGGTCTAGCATGTTCTTCCTTATGTCGTTCTCTAACAGACAATGACGGTCTCTGAATTCTTTTTGCAGTGCCGTCTGCTCAGTCAATAAGCTGATCTTGCCTCGTCTTCCAGTATGTGGTTCCGTAGTCCAGCAGAAGCTCACTCCCAGCCTGAACAATCAACATCACATTTCCTGAACTGTAGCAGCTAACAAAGTCTCTGTGTGCAACAGACAGTACAGCCTGTCAGTCTGTGGTGTGCGCAAGTTTTGCTGCATGCAGCATGCTTTGCTTGCAATCACAAAATGAAGCTTCATGCGAAAGGGATAGAATGATGAATACTGGTGCTATTGCATCTGCTGCCCTTTGACAGGTGCAAACCCTGCTGCGTATGCAGAATCTGAGCAGCACATTGTTGAATACACAGTGTTTGCTGCAGCAAATGCACGCTCCCAAAAAACAGCTCTGTGTTGTTGATCATGGTAGATGCCATGAACTGATCAATTCTTCGACATGGCTCTGCGACTCCAACATGAGCATGCAAACTCCAAATAAGGTTCCTGCCCTTACATGCAGCGTGTACACCACAACAGGTCTGGGCATGCACATAGCGTGATGTCCAACCCGACTCAATGGCATTGACATGCACCACAGTTTCTAAGAACAGGTTGAAGAAGCGCATGTACATGGTGTGTCACCTTGATGTCTTGTGCTGCAAAGAAGGATACTTGCTTGTTTTTCCTGTTGGTGCTCCGGACCACATTGCGTCGTGCAGCAGAGTGGTTCATGTGGCAAGGGCTAAAGCTGGAGATGTCTTGTGCTCTAGCACAGCCGTCTATGCTCCACTCTCGATCTATGCGGATGCAGTAGTCGGACTGCAGCCACAGACAGCAGATTGTTGCAGCCCGAGCCTGCTAATGAGGAGTCTTGTTGTACAACCTCGTCACAAGAGCAGTTTCTGCATTGAGGTACTGCAGCCATGCACATGCAGCTGCCCTGTTGATTGTGCAGAACGACAAATGCTGAGCGGATGTGAACAGCTTTAGTTTGGTACGATGCAGACTCAATGTGCAAGTGGAGGGTGCAACTAAACACAGGTATGTCATCATTTGGAAGTGTTAGCTGCTGCGCATGCCTACATACAGGACTGCTCCTCACTGTCCAGGCTATAAGGACAGACGGTAAGCTATAACGTGTTGCGACGCAGCACGGGCAGATTGTGTAACATGTTTGGCTGAGTGATATTTGCCAGTGCATGCAGAGAAGCTGCAGATAACGGCACAGGGTCTGGCGTTGGCAAGCAACCAATTCTGAAACGAAACATAATCATGTAAGCGAGCAGTATGTAAACTGTGACTTGCACAGACTGTGCCTTGTGCATTTCTGACTCATGACAGATATAACTCACCACTCCAGAAGGGTAGCGCTTCCAATACGCAGCTTCATCCAGCAACTCCCCCTCATATGTGCCAAGGAAGCCACCTTTGGGAATGTCGACAACTGTGAATGCTCCATTCCCGCGCCCATCTTGGGTGCCTTTGACCTACTGGACAGAAATATGCGCTGTGAGGACAGGCTGCAGCACTGCATCCAGGCGCTAGTGTAAATACACACAGGATGTAGCAGCTCAACTGGGCATAGCAACTTTGAAATGTTTGAATACCAATTCTTCATGAAGTGCACTGGGTATGCAAAGGGTAGAGAGCAAAGCTACTGCATACTTTTTAGAGCAAACTTACACTTCCAGAGGCAGCATGTGATGTGCTCACACCTCAACAGACCCTGGAGCAACTGGTGCACCCTCGTTTGGGGAGCCCCATTGAATGTACAGCCTGCCATTGTGCAGCTCAAACTGCAGCCCTTCCTGTGCTGCCACCACAAGCAGTGTAGCAGATCCAAAGCCGATAGCAGCCAGTCCCCAGATCAGCCAGGATGGAACAGCAGGCAGTGGGATGTCTTCTGCTGTGGCCACACTCAAGGCTGCCCCAACCAGCACTGCAGATGTGGCCAAGCCAGCAGACTTCAACTTTCGGGCTTTGATTAGCTGATCCGGTAGTTGTTGCTCGCTGCTTGACGTAGCAACCATGACCCGTAACTGTCTCCGCTTTCGAAGTTTTATATGTCGGTTGGCTTGAGAGTGTATGCAGACGCTGAAGGGTAGTAGTGCAAGGTGCGTTGTCGTCACGTTGACAGCGAACGAATGTCGGGACAAGTGCATCAGCACCGTGGCAAAAGTCACAAACGCAAAGACTTGACTGTTTTGTGCAACAGCGTTGCAAGCAACAAGATTGCAATTGTTGCAACGCCTGCATGCAGCGCAAGCAGTTCCGGAAGCGAGTGTCACAGGCTTGTTTGTGTGCAAATGCGTGCAGCCAGGCCACTTTAGCAATATGCAGCGAGCTGTGGGCCTCCTAGCCATCGCGGTTCCTCTGCTCGCTCTTCTGCCATACGTAGTCGACCGTGGTCACTTCAACACAGCCGACCTTAGCCCGCAACTACAGGCGTGGCGTTCACGGGGGAATCACTACATACACCAGAGGTGCACATAACACACTGTGTACTTCGGGCACTTCGCCAAACCCCACTGCAGCCCTCTGCAGTTTTGGCTCTGCATACAGGCATGCTGCGAGTGTCGCCATATTCTACGTGGACGACAAGCCCGCTAGCACACACATCTCAGGCAGTAAAACATTGCTGCTACTGCATGGCTTCCCTAGCGCCAGCTTTGACTTTTCCGGGAAGCTGTGGGAGGGCTTAAAGGGCCAATATGACCGCATAATTGCCCTGGACTTCCTGGGATATGGCTTCAGTGACAAGCCAAGGCTGCCAAACGAAGACTTTACCATGATGACCCAGGCTGATATTGTCGAAGGCTTGCTGCAGCACCTTGCCGTGAGCAGCTGCCACGTTTTGGCACATGACGTGGGAGACACTGTTGCTCAGGAACTGTTGGCACGCTTCAACCAAAGAACCAGCAGCAACAGTCAAGGGGTCAAGCTCTTGTCTTTGTGCTTCCTGAATGGAGGCCTGTTTCCTGAACAGCACAAGGCATCATTCACACAAAAGCTGCTAAACTCTGCAGCTGGTCCTTACGTCACTGCAACTTTGACAAGCTACCGTAACTTCAATAAAACATTCAGCCCTGTCTTTGGCCCTCAAACACAACCATCAGAGGTCTTCTTGAAGGACATATATACACTGCTCACCTACAATGGAGGCAATCTTGTGCTGCACAAGCTCATCAAGTACATCAACGAGCGAAGAGCCAACAGAGATCGTTGGGTTGGTGCTCTCTCTGAGAGTCGCTGCAAGATAGGTCTGATCAATGGACCTGCAGACCCTATCAGTGGGAAGCATGCAGCAGACTATTACCAGAAGGTGGTATCGCACCCTTGGGTGAAATACTTGCCTGCCCACATAGGGCACTACCCCCAGGTTGAAAGCCCTGATGCCGTGTTGAAAGCTTACTCACAGTTTTGCAGCCAATTGTAGTGTAATGAACGGTTGTAATTTGTTTCCTGCACAATCAAGTAAGTCTGTCCTGTGCTTACATGAGCAACCCATGAGCGTTTTTAAGGGTATTGCATATGCGCATTCAGCGTGTGCATGCAGAATTGCGTCCCCTCTCTGAGTTTAGCCTGTGTTTATAGCTTACATACTTTGTAGCAACATCGAGTTGCACTTCATAGGTTTTCGCAGGGATCTTGGCCAAATGTGCATAGGCATGTTGGCGGCACAAGGGCTCTACGGGATTGTGATGCAAAAGTGCAAGTAGACTTGCTTCACAACAAGTTGGCATGCAGTTTTTGCTCCAGCTGATACAAGTGGAAATCGCGCCACTGGCCTCCACTTCACACGTAGTGTCAAATGATGCACAATGTGTAACAGTCCATGCATGACTGCTACATTTGACCTCGTCTCATTTGATCGTCAAGGCGATGAGCATTCAGCTGTCCGGGCAGTTCCTGAAAGTTGTTGAAGATGGAGTATGCACTAGCCTCGCCTGCTTGTCTGGTGCCTAAATTCAGAAATATGACCACAATCAAGGTCCCCAAAATGTACAAGGGCCCCACAGAGAATCTGTGTGCCAATGGGGCACATGCTACCC
>JUBA01000356.1:0-15816 GCA_000818905.1 Trebouxia gelatinosa | reverse complement strand
TGCTGCTGTGGATGCTGTTCTCACACGCACGCTCTCACAGACATTGCAGGGGTGCAGGCGCCCACCTAGTTTCATCAGCGCAGCATGACACAGCTACCGGGCAGCCAGACAGCCTTCAGTCACTAATTTGTCAAGGACTAGAGGTTATCACGGCTGCCATGCAATACTATGTTGCCCTCTCACTGTCCCCCAACTGTNAAGGAAGCCTGCATTGAGCAGGCGCCGCAGCATTCGCAGAACCAGTACTTTGTAGATCACACTGGCCGTGCACTGCACACCAGAGCTCAAGACAGCATGATGCTTCCTTGCCATCATTTGTGGTGTTTGTTTTCGAGGTGTTATTCTGTATGTTTAGACACGTCCCACACTTACGTCTGTATGTTAGGACTGTAGGTCAAGTTGCAGTTCCGGTGTGTCGTTGCTGCTCGAAAAGCTGTCAGGTGCATCCCATGCAATAGAAGCACGCATGTGTGAAGCGTGGGTGAACTTGAATAAGTGAACAAAGCCCTTTATCTCCCCAAAACCTTCTTCCAGTTGGACCCAGAGGTTTACCCTTGCTACCGATACACAGCTTGCTAAGCAGCAGTCGTGCAGTGGCTGGCTACAAGTTGCTGCAACATCTCAATACGGTTTCGCTATTTTTCTGCAACCTGAACAACATGTGCCCAGCCGGGCCTGTGAATATTCCTTGCTGCCCAAAGCTCCAAGAATTTTCCCTTGCCTGTTGGCAACAACGTCTCTATGGCAACAAACGCTTCATTTGGAATGCATCTGTGCGTCTGACCTGTAACAGGTATCATAAGCCTCAGCCATACAGCACCACAGTTGTCACTGATGATGTTGTGATACGGGCGCATGGCAAGCCAAAAGCAATAAGACATGATGGCCTGCTACAGCAGCATCCTACACAAATTCGCGACTGTGGGAGCAAGAAAGGTGTGGATGTCACATGCATGACCAAAGACACATTCTTGGCACATTCAAAGACACGTACCGTCATCTGCCACCCTGACTGTGTCGAATGTCACGTCTGGATTGCGTTGATGCCTCAACTCAATGTCCTTACCTTTATCTGCAAAACAACAAAGTTTAGTTTGTCACAAGACAAAACCATGATGCAATGAACGTCTAGTCTCTCCAGAGACTGAGCACTGACAAACAGACCAGGTGTCTGCTGGAATTGTTCATGACACAAATGACATGCTACAGGCAGCTGTGATTTGCCCAACAATACCTAAATAATTGGTCAGCATGCTGACCTGCAACCAGCTGAATTGAGAATGCACAACAAGCTAGCATGATCACTACAGTGACTATGCTGCCAGGCAGCGGAGTGTCACAATCAGCCAGACTCTCGACAGGCAGCCCATGTGCCAAACAGTGCTGTAACAGGTCTGTAAGGTTTACTATGCAGTGCAGCACAGTCAACAGTGAAGAGGGCGACAAACCTTCCCGCCTGAAAATGAACAAGGTCAGATGTGATTTCTGGGCGTAGGCTGATGGAAGTGTCAGGATTGTGTTGTTGACATCCAGATACACCCATGTTAGGTTCTCCACATACTGAAACCCCCACTTGTACAGCTGCAAGACAAAACAAAAATGTCTGTATAGTCTCTGTGTGATCTGGCCATTTGCATAGAAAGCGTGGTGATCCGAACAGCAGGGTTGGTTGCTTGAGAGCAAGTCTGTTTTGTATCTGTAGACGGGCAGCTGCTGCCTGTCAAATACAATGCCACTGTGTAGGCAGTATAGCTACTCTGTCGGACCTTCTATACTCTGACATACATTCACATGCACATGTGACAATGCATTGTGCCTTTTCCTATGGCAACTGTCCGAGAAATCCTTCTCGGTGTGACAGCCACACCCAGGCTTTGCTGCAGTGCAGTGCTGCAAGACCACACAGCTGAGCCATGTTGGGGAATGCATGAGACATGCAAGGCAATGCTCACAATTGCATGTGTTGGATTGTATGTTACTCTGGGCACACCTGTTTGTTGACAGTGCTGATGTGCTCCTTTTCAGCCCATATGAACACAAACCCTACAGGGCATAGCTTCAGCAGGGGCAGGGCTGCCAGGCGGGGCCCTGGGTCCTCCAGAACATGCCCTTGCACATCATGACACCATCCTGCAAACCCAGACGTGCCACTGGGAGATCCAGGATCCAGAACCCACCACAATCAGTCATGGCACCATGCACTGCTTGCGATCATCTGAACATTCACCTCTCATTCCTCTCATATCCTTCCATCCAAATGTCCCTGAGTTGCTGCTGCACATGCTGCGCTGCTTTTGCAGCAACAGTACCATACACAATGCAGGGCTTTGTCCAACCAAGATGATCAGCACAGCTTCATATGGCTGCCTGACGGCTTTGAAGATGAAGGCCCTGATGTGTGGAACACTACAGGTCATGACTGCTGCCATACAAAGCGGTGTTGCCCACTCAGTGTCTCCTAATTGCTGCTGTGGATGCTGTTCTCACACGCACGCTCTCACAGACATTGCAGGGGTGCAGGCGCCCACCTAGTTTCATCAGCGCAGCATGACACAGCTACCGGGCAGCCAGACAGCCTTCAGTCACTAATTTGTCAAGGACTAGAGGTTATCACGGCTGCCATGCAATACTATGTTGCCCTCTCACTGTCCCCCAACTGTTGCTGCAGAGCACCTTTGCTGGTGTTGCTTTTATGCTGTTTTGCATCTATGCTGTTGTTGCATCTATGCAGTTGTTGCATCTATGCAGTTGTTGCGTCTATGCAGTTGTTGCGTCTGTGCAGTTGATGCATCTATGCTGTTGTTGCGTCTCTGCTCCCACATACAGTATAAGGTCTAGGGTCTCACCAAGATTGATGAGCACAGCCTGACAAGGCTGCCTGACAGTTCTGAAGTCTGTGTGTAGCACATCTTCCACTTCAGTGTATGAGGTGCTAGCCTGCTGCCCATTGCTGCTGTCCTCGTTCTCAGCATCTGATGCAGCTGCTGCTGTGGCTTCCCTGAGGGCCTTTGGGACATAGGGCTTGATGGTGCGGCCCCAGGACAAGGGCAGAGGGTTGGGAACCTGCAGGAATCAAAACCAGAATTATGCATGCATGATGCCATATGCTGTATGCAAGGTACCCAATGCGGCACAAATGTTGCTTTAGGGTTTAGTCTCAGAATTCTGTTGCTGCAGGCTGTTTGCATACTGCAGCCACAGGACAGGGGCAGAGGGTTTTGGGTTTGCAGGTATGGGGTCAAGGATTTGTTGTGATTGTTGTGTGGCATGCTGCAGACTTGGTCTTTGACGCTGCATGCATGGTGCCTGGTGCTTTGTCCGCTGTGCATGCGTGGTAGCAGAGGCTTCTGCTATCTGTGTGCTTCTGCTGCAAACGCCATATGGATTGGTGCACATGTGATTACGGATGCTGCAACCAAGGTGACAGATGCCGCATGCATGCTGTCAAGGTTGCATGTATACTGCCGGCTGCTATGCAGACAGCGCTAATGACACAAGCTTCAGCTTGATACCCCACACAGTTGGCTGTTTGTTGTGCTGGCTGTCCCATTTCGTTATTGTCAAGCTCAAGATCAATCTCCCACTGCTGATAACGCTCCTCATCATGTGTCAGAGCTTTTGTTGCAGCAGCATTGCACAAATACTGCCATGAACCTGATGCATGAGTCGACCATGCAGTTTCTAGCAAAATTCACCAGCAAGAGTGCCCCATGGGTTGAACTTGTATGCTTGGCAGCAACCTTGCAGCACACCAGACCTTGCTTCTTCATCGTTCCCAGGATTATGCATGCAGGTAGTATGTGTAGTAAGACTGGTACCTTCACATAGAACAAGGCATCCTTGTCAATGACTTTGACTTTCCTTCGTATCAGGGCTTGTGTGGCAGTGTTATAGTGTGTCACAATATGCTGTCGGGGCTTGGCGTAGCTTCCACCTCGCTGCCTGATTTGGCCATCTTTGAGGCTTCTGTTCCTCTGCTTCTTCAGTTTCTTCCAGTGCTCACTGTGGTTTGCGCCGTCATCATCTGCACCGCTGCAACACATAGCTCAGCAAAACCTACTAAGGCGTAATGATCAAACCCTAGGTTGCTGAGTAAGAGATCCAGTCACAGCATGTTGACAACAGCAACACTTGGCCTGTTCGCTTGTAAGATCTTGACATAGACACACAGCGTAGAGACAGCTATGTGCATGGTCCACTGTGACAATTCCAGCAATTTGTTATGCTATTGTGTCTGTCTTGTTCGTGATTGCGTTGATTCAGCATGTGGCCACAAATGACAAGGTAATCATTCGTCTCACTGCCACTGATTGGTCAGACGAGTACAAGTCACGGTGCAAAAAGATAGCTGACCAGCACAGCCACAAATTATGCACCCTTGTACAACATCATTTCATTAAGGACTGCATGTGGGTGAAGGGGCCTTCAATAACAAGGTCTGTTGCATGCTGCGTGGCAGTAGTGCATCTTCCACGTGAAAGTCTCAGCTAAAATGGTTAGTCTGCTGGACCACCACAACAGGAGTATTGGTACATACTTATGGTATATGTATAAACAAAACGAGGCCTGTGCTGCTATTGTAAGCAGCAACAATCATATCCCCAGGGATTCATGTATGCAAAGTTCATTTTGCACAGTGTATTGATTCTAAGCACCGCTCCGCCGTGATCTCTTCCTGATGCCAGTCAGCGTGCTTAAGCACACAGCACAGATCTATGCACTGTAGCTGTGCATTGAGCAGGTTCAATGCATCTCTTGCTGGCAGCTGCATCATGGTAGGCAGCATACTGATAGCGATACCCCAACAGCACCACGCTTGCCACAACATGCTGCCCTCTCATACCATGACGCATAAGTTTGCTTGCTCAGGAAACCTTGGGCTCACAATAAGCTTCTCTACAGGTTATCACAGCTGCATAGCTACGCATCAGTCATACGTACTTACAGGCCCTTGATTGTCTTATTCCCATTTGTTGCCTGTCAAAAAGCTCTTACCTGACCAGAAGCCTCGCAGGTATTCCCACTCATCAGTGTCTGACAAGTCAGAATCACTGATGAGATCTGTCTGTAGCTCATCTTCTGCTTCAGCATGCACTAGGTTCTCATTGTTGGCCAGGGCGCTCTTCACATTGAAGATGCTGGTCTGCTTGAAGACTTCCATCAGCTGAGCATCTGTCAGTCCTTCCTCCACGGCTGGTTCTTCTTCTTGCCCCAAGTCAGCGCTCTCAGATGCCTCAAGAGCGCCTGATGCACTGGGCTCGCCTTGTCGGGCAGCCATCACCTGCACAGTAGCGGGTTCAGGGTTTAGCCTCAAGTACCCTCACAGCCATTGTCCCCTCAGCCTGAGATGCTTGCTGTGGTTTCATTCTGACTTACAAGGGCAAGCACTAACACAGGTTTTCAAGCAGCTTGACTCCTTTCATGCATCATTCACACAGCCAACTTGCTCACGAGCTTGGCCAACATGTGGCTGCAACCCCTGCTCTTGTCTCAGCTTGCCATTTGAACTGATGTGCTGTACCACACTCAATACACTGAGGGCACTGCGCTTGCTGAGTTGCCAGCAAGGCGTTACGAGCATCAAGCCTTTCATAGCTATGCCTCGTGACCTAATCTTATGTTGCCAGCATCTGATGCATTCACTGGTTGTCTGCCATTGCAGTCGTGTTGCATGTGTTCAGCTTGTGCCGTCATGTTGCCACAACCTATAGGTAGTGCCCCAAAACCTTTACCAATCTTGCAGAGGTGGATCAACCCAGACGGCTGATGTCAAGCCCTCAACAGTGTTAGGTGTGCTGGTACTGCCTGAGTCCACAGCTACGCCCCTCAGCAACGCATGCACATCAATGCTTGTTGCTGTTGAATTGAACATTTGATGTGCCGGTGCATACAAAAGTGAATATACCTTGCGTTTCGGTTTGTCAACAGGATGTATAGGCAACCACAAGTGAGTCAGCATTTGCCACTCAGCAATGTGATGTGCCTGTATGCACAGCTTGCCATGTTGTGTGCGTGCACAGCTAGTCACTTGTATGTTTGAAAACTGAGCAGTGGTGTTTTTCACCCAAACTCGCATTGGCATACTCTGGCAGACTAAAATAGGGGGTGAAAGCAGCGGCTGAGTGCTCTTGCTATGATGAATGCACTTTTACACAGCAGTCATGGTCTCACATCTGGCATTATGCTGTCTCAGCAAGTTTGGTATGCAAGGAGTGAGCATGCAAGGTGTGACAAAGCCCAACCTTCTCAAGCTCTTCAAACTTCTTCATGATCGCTTCCGGAGTTTCATCCTCCTCCACGTAGCCAACGTAGTGGACAGCACTGGGAGCAGCAACTTGTTTGGGTCGGGCGGAGCGGCGTTTTGGGCGTCCGACACCAGTCTTCTCGCTCATCCTGCTGATCACTCTTCAGATCTAGTTGTAGGCGCCGAGACTTATATCAACAATCAAGCGCCCAGGACAGCTGCTGGCACTGCAGCTGCACTACCCTCCAGTGGCAAGGTCGATCTGGACCATTTATTTCAGCAGGCACAGAGCCAACCCTTTGCTGCGTTTCCCGCAAGGTGCAATAAAAGCTGCTGTCAAGGTGGACACCAGCCGGAAGCAGCACGATTCCTACTTGCCCCGTTATGCGTTGGCTGTTCCTGATCTGGTCGAAACAGCAATTTTACAGCGGAGTGGGAGTCGAACAGAAGTGCAGGGCACACTGACACAGGTGTGTAGATGATGCTGAACAGCACATGCAGTTGAAGTCAGGTGTGGGCAGAGCGGATGTTATGATTTGACCACATGCTGAAGTCAGGATACACAGGCACATTTGCCACCAAGCTCGTGTGCTAAAATCGTTGCATCACAATTGTAGTTTGGACTGCATCATGATGTCATAGCTGGTACCTCACTGGTAGGGCAAAGTTGCAGATGCTGATTGCTGAGGTTCTACTAGGCCGTTCGATCTACAAACACATTGCTGACCTGCATGCAGTCAGCTGGCAGCACAGCATTGTGAGTCCAGCTTGCAACCACCGCAGTTAGCCACAATATGACATCCCTTGACCTTGATAACAATAATGATACCCTACAAATGTGCCAGCCAAAGCTAGGTACCTACCAGGAACTAACCTTGACATGCAGCATTGCAACCTGTGATCACCATGCAAGGTGTGAACAGCATTTGTCAGGGTTTGTTAGGGTTCTTCAAGCCTTTACATTCTCAAAGGTCAACATGCTTGGAGAGCTTCTGTGACAACGACAGACTTTATGCACCAAGTCTGAAAACATGGCAGGCAGTTACGAAGTGACCACAAAAACGCTGACAATATTTGACAAAGCATGTGGAGGTATACGCAGAGGTTCAGCTAATTGTGACGACACAGTCGGTCAGATGTCACACTCACCTCTGCAGAACCAGGCATTCTGGCTGTCAGAAAGGATTCTACTTTTATCATGTGACCCATATATAGGCCCAATGTTGATGTTTACTCATACACTCACAGACTCGACCTTCAGCAAACAGCTGCCAACCCACTTTGCAGCGCCTATAGTCATTGGCAGCTCCAGATGCTCATGGGACGCATGCTATGCAAACCAAGTCAAAAGACAGAATAGGGGCGCAACCCAGGAGCCAAAAACACATTTTAGGGTTTTGTGACACCGGACATGGCTTGCTGCCCTCGCTGGGAGCACGCTTTAGTCTCATCCGCTGTGACCAGAATGTCGACGTCAATGTCGTGTGCTGCAGTAGGCACAGACTCCACAAGCTGTGCTCTGAACGCCAGAGCCACTGCATGGCATTTGCACACACATTGTGGACGCATGATGCAGCAGGGGGGAGGGGGGGGGAGGGGATAGCATGTTTTCTCAAGTTCAGACCTACTACAACAGCAGCACAAATGCCTTTCAAGCACACAAATGTCACACAGATGCCAAAGACACAGTGTGTGGCTGGTGCATGAGCTGACCTAGCAGTGGAGGCTCCCATCCTTGAGCCTCGGCCCTTTGCGTACACTTGTTGATGAAGTGGTCGTAGTACCTACGCGCGTCACACTGTCAAGCAGGCATCTGTTGTGCCTCCTTTGCTTGCACTGACTGACAAAATTGTCACAGTATGCATACATGCTAGATGTGTGCATGTAATCCTGTGTATGATGCATAGAATGACACGCACATTGACCTATGCAGCAATTGGAGTGCCAGCCAGCAACATTGCAGCTTGAGAGACGCGCAACTGATCTTATGGCGGTGTTGAAACATCAAGCTCAAGATTCTGGATGCCAATGTAGACATTCCTGACCCCAAGCCGGAAGAAAACAAGGCCAAAGCTGCCTTATGCATTTATCATAACCTGGCACCGTCCATCATGAATGCAGGACACCTGTTTATAGACGGTGCTGTCTGTCACAACTGATTGCTTCTCAGACAGCACTACATGCACTGAATGAACTGTACATCACTACTGATATGAAAAAGGACACAAGTAAAGGACATAAGCATAGATGCACAATAAACTGTGTATAAGGTTGCTTTACAAGTTGGACGCAAAGAGAATTGTGTCTTGAATGCTAATTTCAAGCCTGAACAAGTTGTGTGCCATGCACTGTTTGATGACATGCCTCACCCGCCCCCTCTACCCAAGCGGTGGCCACTGCTGTCAAATGCCAATCCCGGCATCAGCAACAGCTCCAGCGGGGCATTCATCCTCAGGACTGCACCACACAGAATTGCATCACACAGACACTAGCTTTGTACTGTGTAGCAGTCAGGCCCAGGCCTTGTGTAGTCAGCAGTTATGCTTTTGACAGCAAACTCATGTCAGCTTAAAGACTTGACTATAGCTGCAGGGTTGACTCACAACGACAGCAGATGAGGCTGTTGTTCTGAGCACTTGTCTCAAACATGACGCTAATTACATATGTTGTGCACCTCCTGACAGGTCAAAGGACCAATGCACCACAAGACAGACAGAGACTGCTGACAGCCACAGACAGACATGGTCCAACAGGTGTAGTGCAGCACTACATACAAAAATTGGTAATGCACAGCCACACTGATTTGTAGGGTGGACACAAGAGCAGTGACTGAACTGACACTCAACATGAGAGCAATGAAGAATACACTGATGCATGCGTTGATGTGCGAGGTGCCAGCTGAGCATATATATGACTTAGCAAGTGTTTGCATACTGCTAGTAAGGCTGAAGATGCATGGCAAGACAAATCAGCACCGTCATGCCTGGGTTCTCCATTTGCATATGTGGTACTGGGTTCCAGTATGTTGAAGGGCGGCACCGGCACAACACCCTCCATGCTATCTGCACACCACATGACAGGTCCAGTTAACTTGTGATGGATACAACTAGTGCTGCTTTCACATGGTATGTTTTGATGCCAGAAGTAGCACACATGAGTGACCAGAAGCTCACTCAATCACTTCACAAGTGCATGTCACTTCTGGAAGCTCAAAGGGTCACAAGGTCAAGCATGCTGGACAGGCTGAAGGAAAATACGGCACGCTCTGGAGTCACACTTTTGGAATGTTGCTTTGCTGCAGACTATTTGAGTTGCTCCAGGGATAAGTAAAGCTGTGTCAGGCAATGCACCATGCAACCTATTTTGACGAGCTGTGCCTCCTGTGCATCAGACAACAGGCAGCCAATACAGGGCTGTGGTACCATACGAAGCAGGCAATGTCTTTCTCTGACACAGGTCAGAATGCCAGTTTGCTTCTAGGGACCTGAGTCTACATCTATGGCACTGCAATCAAAGTAGAACATTGTGAATGCAATCAGCAAAACATACCAAGATGCAGGAGCTTCATGTTTGCCATCTTATCCTCAACAAGCGGCACAAAACATTGTTTTGCTGCACCTGCATGCAACTACACAATAAAAACATAAATTGGTCCCTCATGGCGCATGTGACATACAAACCACATGCAAGAGGAAGGAACAGCCGCAATATGTGCCAGCAATGCTGCATGCCTCTTGCCAAAATCGCATCGCTGGCATTGACTTCATCCATGCTGATGTAGCTGAGCAGGTATGGTGGTTGCGCTTGATACAAACGTGCAAGCTGTCTGCGGCTATGGTCAGCAGATTCAAGACAGAGGCAAAACCTTGTGCAATGCATGTGTTACCTTGAGCCACGGCAGCACTCACTATGCTTGTTGTGTCCACCTCTCTTAGCTTTGCACAATGCAGGTAAATGCCTAGCCTGGCTGAATTGCGATAGTACTGCGCATGTAGAACCTGCTCTCCAATGCTGCTGCCTGCACACTGACGTGACTAAGAGTGCACAGCATGGTCACACCTACTACATACGCAGCATCAGCATGCAACTGTGTGTCACTTTCAGATTGCATCTCCTCCACTGCAAGTTGCTTCAGCTTTTGCTTGACAGAGTGGCGCAAGAGCGCTTTATCCGCTTGCTGAGTCATGCTGTTACTGGCACTGAGTGTGCTGCAGCCCCTCCGTCTAATACACGGGCTGAGACAATGGCTTCCGATGTTCAAACGTCGTACATGTCGCAATCTCGACAGCATGCCAGAACACAGAAAGGTGCCACTGCTGCACCAAGCATGTGCGCTTCAAGAGCTTAAGACCAAATTATATGCCTTGCAGGGTCACACATTGTCGACACAGCGCAGCAGGCTATGGGTACTGAGTACGTACGCAGTGGCAAAAGCAAAACACAGTGGCAAAAATTTTACACATCAGCACTTGAGGTTCCCGGGCGATCACTCAGCCGAGTACTAGTTAAGCCCAATCCAGTTTGACTTCCCTGATCGGACGAGAAGGGGTATATTCTGGATGGTATGACCGATGCATGCAGCAGTCCTGGAAATAGTAAACAACACCTCTACATAATTTTGCTGTTGCCGTACACTTGTACTTGCCATCCGTGACTACACACATCTCAAAGTGCAACAGCAACTGACTCACTGATTGATCAACAAGATGACGATCAATTCTAGCAAGTCACAATCGATGTAGAGTTGTGCTCAGTGATATGGCAGACATAGGAAATTTCTTTAAAGGAATCTGATAACTTTAAACCGCTGCCCTTAGCCTATAACAAAAACACTGACTTACGACTGCCAGCCAACTCTACCCACCTACTGGGCACGTCCAACCCAAGTTCCTGCCACCAGCAAGTACGTACTCACATTACAGATCTGTCTAGACTCTGTCTAGACACTGTCTGTCTAGACACTGTCTAGACTCTCGCCTGCTATGGCATGTGCGCATCCAAGATGCAGACTGTAATCTATCTTGCCTGGTCTGGCCTGTGATGTCTGTCATCATCTCAGAATATGTATGTCTGCATGTATGCATGTTGGGCAAGTCATGCGCCCAGTTCCAGCACAGACAGCGCATGGAGAGGCCAAATCCTGCAATGTTTCTATCTCAGTTTTTTGGAGCCATCCAGATGCCCACCTTTCCCGAGACTTGAGGTTTCTGATGTTAATCTGCATTGAACAGCTTGCCATGAGTGAAGTATGCATACACAATGTATATACCCCTGAACATATGAGGCATGGCAATGACAACTTGTTGGTGCACAGACTTCAAGGCAGATTGGTGCATAGGTTTGTGCCGCTAGTGAGGTACGCAGGCAATGTTGACAATACTGAGATGTACTGGCTGTCACAGAGCCAGCCTGGCAGCTACAAAACATACCCATAATGTTGCTGCATGATCACATGTAGCTACCAGGAGTGCATATGTATGCCTGCCACCTTTCATCTTATGTGTTACGGTAAAATGACGCCATCCTAGTGTGCGCTGCAATGCTGTCCACTTGGACCCTATGAGCAGGACAGACATCTGAGTGTGTTGAGTGCTTATGCTGTGTCTGAGTGTGCTCAATGCAATGGCATACATGCGAGCACAGCAGCATAGCACCTACTATCCTTGCTGCAAGGACAGGGTTGTTTGCATGATAGCCAGCTTTTGTCAGGCGCCCTTGCCCATTGCACGAGGTACAAGGAACTTGGGTGTGCCCTAAGCACTCAGGACACTGCGCTTGCTGAACACGCGTATAAAGGTTGGTGCGCTCTGCAGTGCCAGCGCGGACTCGGACTGCACGCCGACTCCTGATTGGGTCATGAGCGCATCTGAGCACGCTTCCGCTGCCAAACGGCCTCAGTATTGACCGAACCGGGTGCGCCACGACGCTGCTTTGCATCTCCTGTGGTTATGAAGCTGTGCGAGGGGTTTACCTGTACCGGTGAAGCGTTTCAAACGTAATTTTGAAAACGCCAGTTCAGTTGCCGACAGGAGGTAGGTCAGCGCATCGATCGCGTCAGGCAGCAGCGTGGAAGTGTTGCTTCCGTGCCTGACTGTTGGCAGTGTTGCGCGCACCTACTAGCAGTGTTGGTGAGCAGGCTATGATCGGCTCTGGCAGTACTTTGCAAGTTTCAGACAACTCTGGCGCAAAGATAGTCCAGTGCATTCAACCCAGCGGCAAGTCCTACACTATCGGAGACGTGATCACAGTTGCTGTCAAGACCGCTAGCAAGGGCAAAGTTGCAGCAGGCTCTGTGCAGAAGGCTGTCATAGTCGAGACCAAGAAGGAGTTTAAGCGCAACGACGGCAGCTTGTTACGATTTGACAGAAACTCGTGCGTACTACTCGGCAACAAAGGCCTCCCGATTGGGACCAGAGTCCTTGGCTTTGTCACGCACGAGCTCAGAGCTAAGCAGATGCTGAAGGTCCTATCACTGGCAGCACGAGTGCTCTGACAACCATCATGGCTCGACTTGGGGACACAGCTTCTTTTGTGGTCATGGGATGTATTGGAGCTGCGACACTGTACACAGTGCTGATGACCAGTGCTGCCAAAAAATTGCAACAAGGACATGTAAATCCTGAAAAACTCAGCTTTGAGGACAGGATGAAAGCATTTGAGCAGCCCCGCAAGTGATAAATCATCAACATCGTGGCACATTTGCCCACTGTGCATGTGTGGTGTAGTCACTGCATTCCAATCAGCAAACATGCAGTAACAACCTTGATGGGTGACATGTGTTTATGCATATGGTCGGCAGCACTGCATGCACACGAGTTTTGCTGTAATGCCGTATCCTGTCTGATTCTGCTGCAGCGTACACAAAGCTCTCAGTGTTGCGTACAATCTAGGGGGTTCAGCTGCTAGCATCGCACTGCTGCAACTAAATTTGATGGTGTACGACTGTTTTACACCTTGGGGGCATAGTTTTCAAAGAATTGCAAGCAAGTGTTTTAACGATTATAGAACAAACCAACGTTTCATAGGAAAATATGACTGTGCTTCGTAAGGCAGATCGAGGCACAAAGCAGCCTTGAACATCTATCATCAGAACCCAATGTACCCAGGCATCTGCGTCAGGCATGTTAGTCGCTGCAACGACCACATTACAACTGCATGCTTTCCACTCTGTGAGTCGTTGGGGCAGCCCCTCTGTGATGGCTAGCATTCTGCAGATACTGCTGGTTGACCCTAAACTCGCGTTCCAATTCATCCCGCCTGATCTCCTTGGATGGTTGCACTGCCTGCAAAGCAGTGCCATTGTGATTTCTCAATTGAAATGGTCCATGTGGACTAGAAAGGAGCTGCCCGCCAGCTGGGAAGGGGATTGCATGTGTGACAGAAATACACATGCTTGTGTACAGAAACAGACATGCTGTTGTACCCTGCAGACCTGCCCCAATAGGGACCCCCCTAACAAGCTTGGTATAGCCATTGTGCACATGGGTACCACAGCAACATTATCAAGCATATAGCATTCAGGGTGACAGGGGTAGGCAGCTGTTAACATGCATGTACCTGTAGCCTTCTGAAAATGGCAAAGTTCTCCTCGTTGATGCCGTCAGCTGCCTTACGCCTGTTCACCCCAGCTGATGCAGCCTGCACAACAGCCACCACAGCCTGAAACAGCAAGACTCTAAAAGATGTATCAACACGGCACAATTGCTTGGACAAAGCCCTGTTATACCCCCATGTCTTGCATCAACAGGCTAGCTCTACACAGATGCAAGTATACGCAACACCAGGAAGTGAATTTTTGGTGAGTGCTCAGTGTACAGTACAGCTGCTGTGGCCTGTGAAGAGTACACAAGCAACTCCAGCATTGCATCCTGATCACTTGCTGTTGACATATGAAACTTGCTGGTGGTGGGTTATGGTACAGGGTTATGGTACAGAAACTTGGCACTGTGAGCTGCTGTTGGGCTCACAAGACTTTAGTGCAATTGGTCAGCGTGTCAGCAAGCTGTGAAGAGCTTGTTGATCCACATATCAGCAATCTGTCCTGTAGAACATGAGATGCAAAATCTATGGCAGCTACCCTTTGCCGCCTGCTGAGTCCTGCCCACCGAAGAAATGAACACACATTGTGCAAGACTACGCAACCCACTTCTGCAGTGTGAGCTTCTGTGTGGCTGTAAAGAGTGTGTTGATCCACATATCAGCAATCTGTCCTGGAGAACATGAGATGCAAGCTTTATGACAGCTGCTCTCTGCTGCCTGCTGACTCCACCCACCCAGAATATATACAAAAAACATGAAATTTGCAAACTCACGCATCCCACTTCAGCAAATCACATGCAGCGCGGGTGTGTCCTGATCTGCAGCAGTTGAACCTGACATTGACAACCCAACCTTGAAGAAACTAGACTATAGCCATGGATGGGCTATGTTGCCCAGCAGATGGTCTGACAGAATGTCTGCTATGCTGGATGCAGACAAGACTGGACGTGCAGGGTGCTGGAAATGACGCTTTGCTACAAATGTCAGTATGTGATATGTAGTAATGCCTCAAGTGAGCTCCAGATACACTGAATGCAATCAACATCAGCTAGTATGCTATGCTGCCCTAAGAACATGTACTAACAGTATGCCAATAAGTCGTGTACACTCACGCCCTCTGCCAGAGCCGGGTTACGTAATTTACCTTATTAACACCGGTAAATAACTGTATCAGTGTACAACAATGATGCAGTATTGGCCTGTGTTCTTAGCATATCACCAGGTCGACATGCTTGTTTCATTGCTCATGTGCAGCGGTGGAAGTGCCAGTTGCTGCTTATGAGTGGTGGCAATCAACTTTCAAAGGTGCTACAGAGCCGCCGGTGTGTGTCATATCCTTGATACATGCATTTGTCACAATGCTGCTGGACAAGAAGGCTTACAGGTGATTGTGGGGGAGGTGACTGATCCTGGCTGGTGCTGACGTGAGCCAACCTGTCCACCATGAGCTTGTTCTCAAGCTTGATTTCCCTGAGGCGTGCATCTGAGTGGCTCATGTTCTTCCTGTGGGCCTTCTTTGCCTGCAACAGACAGCGCACCCTCAATCATCATACACAGGGAAGGGAAACTCATTCAACTCAACACAACAGCTGATACAAGTCCAAACAGGCTGCCCCTCTATCAGGTGGTCATTACCCATTCTAAGCATGCCAGCTCTCATGGCTACTGTCAACAGGTGACTAGGGAAACCATACACTACTGGTACAATTTTCGACTGTCTGCAAACAGGACACTGCATTTGGCGTTCAGCAGCGTGGCGCTTGCAATACAGCTCCTGCCAAACGGTTGCAGCGGTCAGGGTGTCTGGCAATGAGCCATCCCCATCCTCATCATTAGCATGTTCATGATCTGGTGCACATGCTTCCTGGTGGGTGTGGTGTACAAGCAGTGGCTGTCGGCGTGGCAAAACTTGCAGCATGTCATCACTATGAGGGTTACAGTGCCATCTGCGATGGTAAAGTTGTCGCCACAGCGATTCTGATGATGCTGCCTGCGAGCAATGCAATAGTTCATGGTGCATACAACACATATGT
>JUBA01000354.1:0-23688 GCA_000818905.1 Trebouxia gelatinosa | reverse complement strand
AGCTTAATGACAACATCAGGTGACGACGCCGCTCATGCAGTGCATTTGCAAGGTTGGGAGGGGATTGCTTGCGCAACACTCATGACTGCATACTTGCATTCAATCTATCCTGGTATTTGCTCAGGCATGGCACATGTGCTGGTGGCCTGCTGCAATATCATCAGCAAAATGTATGGCACAATTCTTATGGGATGATGTCTGCCATAGTTGCCATAGTGCATGGCAGCCCATGCCGCATCTATCCGCCTGAAAGGTCCATCGTCAGTTATGTCGGATTGCAATGCCCTTTTGCAGAATCCCACCCAGATGCTAGAGTCGTGTCAGCCAGCATGCTTACAAGCAATAAGGTGCTAAGTTGAATGACTCGTGCCTACATGGTCTACTGATGTGGGTGTTGCCTTGCTGCAGGCTCACATGTGCAAGCACTCAGAGTGAGGGCGAGCATGTCATGGCTGATATCACCTTCCAGTCCATGCAGCAGCAGACAGACAGGGCTAACGCGAACAGCACAGTCAATGTGCACTCATCAGATACCAGTCCCTGTTCATGCCTTGAGCGTGAAAACCTTCACAAATTGTTTAGAGAATTCTGTCACTCATCGCTCAGCTGAGGATGGAAAGCCACCTGGTGATGCAGCCTTTGACAGTAGTCACGGCATCTGACAGCAGCTTGTAGACTTGCCTTACAATGACAGATGCGCAGCATCAGTCATAGTCTCAAGCTCAGCGCCCAGACTTGTCATCATCAGCCTTGACAGCGAGATTCTGGCAGCTTGATATCAGACGCTGTGCTAAGTCACCTCCACTCACTGCACCACCCCTTTATCAAGCTGTATATTGCATAATCATCAGGTAATGCATCCAGGCTGTGCTTTGTGTGCCAAGTTGACATGTTTCTTTGAGGCTTTTGCTGTACATATGTGCCTGTTGTTCTTGATGATCCAAGGGCAGCGTTTGTTGCAGTGAGTGTGCCATGGCACCTGGGTGCAGCAAAGCTGCATGCAAGCTTCAGACACGAATACATCCATGTCAAGTGTCATAAAACCGCGTGCAACATCAGCCCTGCTGTTATCTGTGTACAACATGCTGTCTTGCTGCAGGCAGGCTTTGCAAGAACAGGCTAGCATGTACATGTAGTCGGTGGGATGAGCAATATGTGTCTGCACGTCCGTTTGGTGCTTGACTTCCTGTGACAGCGCATTGTTTGTCACAGCAGACAGCTACAGCGTGTTGCTGCTCCAGTTGAATTGATTTTCTCCACTTGCATCATCGCAGCACAGACGGCTGTGCTTCAAGCTGCACACAACAGCATTATGTCTGCTGCATGAACGTGCAGTGGGACAAACACCACTTCTGCCAGCCCAGGCTTGTTGACATCAGACTTTGACCATCACCATGAAGCATGTCGTGAAGGTTGTGTAGGGCATGTCTGTATACACATGTAATATACACATGTGTATATTACATNGGTCGCGTCACATGCCACAGGCCTCAGCAGCTTGCCAGGGGATGCTGTTTCTTTGGAAACTTCCCCAGTCCGGCTCTGGTGAGAGGTTTCTCCTCTCGAAATGGGAAATGCGAGGTGGTTTGCCCATGCTGCACGCCTAGCACTGGCTGNCGAAATGAACCAGCAAAAACATGACGTGTGTGTGCAAGTAGTGACTGTACATTCTGATCTGTGTCCTGAGTGACGCCTTGCAGGGGTGTAAGTGCCAACTGTACAACATTTATGTCACAGCATGTATGCAATGCCAGAAACTTCGTCAAATGAGCGTGTGTGTGTATGAACATGGACGAGCACTCTCCAATCTTGTTCACTGAGAGTCGTGCGGGTTTACCATGCCTATAGTGGTATGATCAAATTTNACAAAAATGGCAGGAGCATATACTACAGGGCTTCTGTGCGAGCTTATGGGCCATGCGCTGGCATGGTGGACAGCATAGGTGCTTCAGCAGCAGTGCGTGGACATGTTTGCTAGCACTGCAGGTTTGTTCCACAGACCATGTGCCAGGTGTTGCTTGATTGAAGATGCTGCTGAGTGGATCCTACACAATGGTAGGTTCCATGCACATTTAGAGGGGCTGGGCGCAAGGGCCTNTTAAGCGAGTCAAAACATCTGTTTATCGATACCCCAGGAAAAATGCCAAACACAGTTGTCAGCTGCATGAGGAAATGTCGCAACAGCTCACGTGACAGTGCACGTTGAGCAACATTCAACTATCTAGATCAGGTTGCACATTGCATGTTGCAATGCATAATCTGCAGTGGCAAGTGTATGAGTAAGTTCAGCATCCGAAATGTTGTCGATAATTCCGAATATATCAACTCGGATGCTGCTTCAATCATGACTCAGTAACACTCAAATTGTGTGCTAAGCACGCCTAACCATAGCAGGCTGGTGGCACAACTAGATCACAGGCTCCACACAATGTATGCTTTCAGCAACTCAATACAACTGATCAAGGAATGATTGCTCTGGTCCTCAGTATAGATGATGCCTGGTCAGCATGCTGCCTCTCTGAGCCTCTAGCCACAACAGATTCTGCTTGGGCAGCTTGGCTGTACAGACATCGCAGTAGTATTTGCAACAGTAGTATTTATAACAGTAGTAGGTGCACGGCAGCATGAATGCCTGATGAAAGCATGCGTTTGCTGCAGGGTGAATGCTTGATGCTCAGTCATGAGAGATGGTATGGTAGCAACTGAGAGATTGGTACTGACTGCTTGCGTGCACTCAACTTATGCTGTGCAAGCATGAGCCACAAGTTGAGCATTTGTTCTCAACACTAGGAGAATGGCTTAATGCATGCTGTGTTTATTTGACAACGCACAGCTTGCATGTCAGACAGCCTGCATGCTGCCCACTTCATGACCGTTCTGTGAGGTATATCCTGCATGTACTTAGGGCCACAACGTGACGATGGCATAATGTAACGGATTTCAACTAGACTGCACTTGCTGACCTGTATGGTCAGCAGCAGCTCTGCCTCACACAGGCTGTCTGACAGGAGCCTGACTGATATCCCGCATCTGGCAGATTGCTGCCCTGACCAACACATTGGGAACAATGCGGGTATGGCTGAGTGGCTCAGAAGTGACAGGAGAAGAAGACTTGCTGAATGGCAACTCTTTCATACGTGTGCCCATCTGCTGCAATCACTGGGTCTGCCATCACCGCCTGCACAACGTATGCTCTTCTTCAGCTTGTGCTGACATGCAACACCTTCTGATGCTGTATGCAGCTCACAGGCAGCGCAATGTGCATAACATGCACGGCGGCCTGCAACAACCCTGACATTGCTGTTCTTTCATGTAGTAAATGTGATGTCAGCTTACCTTGGTGAGAGGACAGCAGAACAGCTGTTCCAGTGAGGCATGGCTGGTAGCAGCTGACTCTGACTCAGTGCTGCTCTGCTGCAAGGCCAAGTCTTCGTTAAATGTTTTGCATGTGGGAGCGACACAATCTGTATGCTTTGGCACATCTGCCTGCTTGGACACGCCTGCTGCCTGTGATGCACCTGCTGGCTCTGACTCAGAACTATGTTCACGCGGCTCCTTCAAGTTTTTGAAACTGCCGCCTTTGGAGCTAGGCAAAGCATCTGGGCTTTGTTGTTTTCTGCGCCGGCTTTGTTTGGCCTTCTTGGCAGCAGCTTTTGCTTTCACCTGGGACCCCAACAGACGAGATGCCCTGAAAGACCTTGGACAGGTCTCTCATGTTGTAGGTGTAGTGGCTTTTGGCAGGCGTTGGCAGCAGCTCCTTTTTGATGGCCTGGTAGATGTCCACAGTGGCAGTCACAATCGCAGGGCCCATGTCTGCTACTGCAGGTGCAATGCCTGCTCGCTGGTGCCTCCTCAGCCAACAGCACGCTGGTCAGTGCCTCTGCATGTTCCTTGTGACTCTTGTCTGCCTGTGACAAATGCAGGGAAATGTTGAAAAAATAGCCGTGCATAGCTATTGCTTAGGCTGCTGTGGCGTTGCCAGGTCCACACTCATACTCACAGGAGCGTTTGCATGCATTGATTGACATGCACATCCACAGAAAGAACAGTGTCATCTGCTGCAAATGCATTGCAAGCAACAACGAAGCAGCGACACCATACACAGGGTGATCGGTCTTGCAATCTACATTCTACAGGTAGGATGATGCCACCTGAATGGGTTGCACCATTACAGTAGAGCAGCATCGGTTGATGTCCAGCTACTCATAGTACTGCTGTGTCAGCTCTCAGAATGATACACAAGACAAACTTTACGCTTGATGTAACGCCAAACAAGCTTGCATGCTGTTGCAGTCCAGCTACCTGTGTGACAAGGAATGCTCCATCGACCTTGCGCGCAACCATTGAGTGTGCCATGACAACTGCGTGATGCTCAGCAACAAACAGTGTGATGATGACAACAAGCACAATGTGCCCTTGCAAGGCATTGAAGCTGTGCCTCATACCTTGCCTATGCCCACAGCCAACATCAAATCATGTATCATATGCTGTGGCAGGACCTTGTCTGGGGACAGGCGAGCTATCTTCTGTTTCAGCAGCTGATGCAGGCCCGCTTTGGGCAGGGCCTCCTTCAGGCCATCCACCCACAGTGGGTCATTCCTCATCCTCTTTCCCAACAAGATCATGTCCGCTGCAGCAGGTCATCATAATCACTGGGAGCAGATAGGCCCGACATATGGTGAGCAAACGACAAGCCTGCTGTTCTTTCCTTTGTGCCTTGAACATGCCAGATGACCAGACAGAATAGTACTGAACCGTACCTGTTGCCGACTATATGCAACCGACTATATGCCTCCCATGCAAAGACAGTGAGCTGTGCACCTTGCTGGGCAGAAGGGACATGCAATGTTGAAAACCAAACATTCAACCGCACATCACGCTTTTGCACAGAGGTTGGGCGTACAAATGCAGTCTTTGATGGCTGGTGTGTACTCACTCATCTGCTGCTTTAGTTCGTCCACTGTCTCTTGCATTTCTTGCCAGCGTTCCTGCAGCTCCTCTGCCTGGTGACAAGCTGCAGTGCCCGCGGGAGCCCTTTTGCCACTTGACCATGTTCGAAGTCTACGCTGCTGCTTCAATGTTTTGTCAACATCGGATTGTGTGCTGAGTTGCTGTATCAGTGCTTCTACCAATGTGAGGTTCCAAGCTAGGAATGCTTGAATGCCTGCCTGGGGTGGCTTGGTGCCCGGCGGGACATACCTTGCATAGCCTTCTGCAAATCAGACACATATATCATGTTGTGTCATACCTTTGCATGCTCAACCCCATGAGTGCTACTGTCAAGCCTGTGCAGCAAAGGTTTGCCCATGTTGTGCGTGTCCAGAAGGGAACACGCACATTTGACAGCTTGGACAATGACATGACAAAAAGCCAAAGATCACATGACGATGTTCCAGCCAGAAGTTACAAAGCACAGGAGCCCTTTGCTTATTGACTGTGATGCATTGCAAGGAGTTACATGGTGGGACGTGCAACAGTGCAAGCGAAATATCAGCCACAGCAACAAACAGGGTCATGGAGAACAGTGCAGTGTTAAGGCAGCAAGCATGTTTCTTTACCTAGATAAACTTTGTATGGTGCCAGGTTGTATCTTTCGCTGCACAGCAGAACCACACGAAGTGGTTCAGTTTGTTGCGAGAAGTACGTGGCACGATTGCTGAAATGCTGCATACAATCCTGGAAGCAGGTTGAGCCAAAGTAGGCCAGGTCATCTGGAAGGGCTGATTCTGACAACAGGGAGGTTTCTATCAGGGAACGCATGAGATCAAGCAAGCTCTGAAAGGGATCAAGGGATTTGTGACCACTTGGCTGGCTACTGTCTGATTTGCAATCTGCATCATATTGGAGCCACCACTGAATCAGATAGACTGCTGTCTTGACCCATCCTGTTTGCTGGAGACTCTCCTGCAAGCGGCAGGTTTTGACAAACATTCCTCAAACTCTTCAAGACATGCACAAGTCCAATGTGGAGAAGCGCAGGACAGACCGCATGTACAGCTCATGATATGCAGTGTAGGCAGATTGTTCTGCTTATACAAGTTCCATGGCAATCATAGGCAGGGACTTTGAAAGCACCAGCGGTGCTTTGCTGTACACCTAGCACGGCCAGGCACGTGAAATCTGCATGTCGTTTCTTTGACGACACACAGTCGTCACTGAGTCGACTTTGTGCAGATCTTTGAAATGCATGTGGATGACAGTGTTCTGGTATAAGATGCTCACCAGCATGGGGTGCGGCTTTCTGTGTGGGTAAACTCTGCACAAAGTCACCATCAAGCTGACAGCCGTATGTGAGACTAGCCCAAAGGCATGTGTTGGCCACTTGTTGTGGGCCTGAACAGCAATGGCATCTTGCAGAAACGCTGCTATCAGGCCAACCCAATTAGCTGCCTTGGTCCCCTGCAGCAGGAATCTGCACATCAAAGGTTTGATGTAACCTCAGCTGATGCTACATTCTGCTTGTTCCCAACCTATACATTGGCATGGCTGTATGTGCTCGGCACTTGACACATGAAATGCATGCATGCGTCGCAGTACTTGTTGTCTACTGTCTACTGAGCTGCATCCTTCGCTTTACTTGCAGTCTTGAATATACCCCTCTATGTTGTGAATGTCATGTGTGCAGTGTGAGTGGCATACATTGCTGTCAAAGTCAACACAGCTCTTACAAAAGCAGTAGTACTTGCTCACTGGATGATTTCAATGGCACTCACTCAGCAGCTGTGGTCTGTGGTGCAGCTGGGTACGTTTTTTTGAAAAGCTCGGCTTGAGTCTGAGTAGGACAGGGATAGGACCGAAATCCTATTCAGGAGTGAGGCTTGTAGGTGGGAGTGAGAGAGCTTACTGTGATGTGGGTGTGGGGGTTGCTGGTGGTTGCATTCCACTGTAAAGCACAATCAGCCGTGGCAAGGTTATGAGCTGAGACACTTGCATCAACATCTGTCATTCCAATCGGAGCTGACTCCGCATTGGAGACTGGGGCTTCAGACAAGACTGATGTATGACTTGTTGCTGCAGATGGGGGTTTGGCTGGATTGGAGTGGGAAGTCTGTAGTGCAGTTGATGAGCCAGTTGGGAGGCTGGAAGAAACTGGACTCAAAGCAAAGCTACGAAATGAGGTCAAACTTGTAGTCAGCTCTGTGTGAGCAGTGCTCGAGTTTGGGACCAGGGCTGTTGCATAGACTGATGCGGGAGGCAGGCCTTCAGAAGAAATTGAGTTGGGGATGGAATGTGAATTATTGTCAACCTGTAACATGATCAGCCAAAAATCATGTTCAACCATCTTGCTTGTTGGCTGAGGCATCTACCTCTGGCTAAGGAAGTGTATGTACTGAGGTCCCATGCATGTGTGCATGAACACAAATGTGCAAGTAGCGCAGCACTTTGACATGTATGCTCAGGCTCACTAACCCCAACCCACATTGATGACTGCAAAGCACCATCAGCTACACTATGTGTGTTGAATGTCCATGAGCACCTTGTGCAATTTGGTGTTAACCAATGGCTTTTGCATGCTCTTTGGTGTTCAAGACAGCAGCATGTCTGATACAGCTGGCAATCCTCAATGAGCAAGCATTGGCAAATTCATGACAGACAGAAGCAGCCAAGCAGAACTTTGGGATAGCCAAGGCTGATACCTGAGACACTAACACCGGATGTTGTGTTTGGATGAACAAATACAAACCCATACCATCATAAACTGCTTGAGCACTGTGTTCAACTTCTTGCGGCATGTCGGTTGGCAAAGATGCCACAACGGGCTGCTGCAATATATCCTGCAGAACCAGGCAAAATGGTCAAAATACTGCGTCTGGCAGCCACTCAGACATGCCTTCGTCAGGAGAGCAGATGACGCTGATTTTATTGCCAAGAACCAAAATGCAGATGTGCAGAGCTGACAGACTCCTAGAAGTCAAGCATTTCCTAGACTTACAACCCAGAACACATCTTGGCCACTTGTACCCTAGCACAGTGCATCACAGTAACATGCAAGAACATGCGCACCTGAAAGGCGTCATGTGAGGTGTTCAAAATCAGGTCGTCAAGCCAGTACATTAAGTGTTGCAATCCCATGACGTCTGGTAGACAGAGGCTTGCAGCTTCACCCTGTAGAGTGTAACTAGGCAGTCAATTACCCATCAGTCGATTGGCAAACAGACACCAATGATATACAAGATATCTCATCTTGTAGGAATTGAAGGCAGGCAACAACAAGCAAATAGTAGTCAGCATCTAGACAGGACAGAGGTATCCAAATGCTACCATGAGCGAGCTGTTTAGCGACTAGCACTAAGCAACACCCGCAGGTTAGGTATGCAAGCCAAATTCAAAGGCAAAGGAGTGACAGAATTGGGCAAAGACACAATGGTATTCTCAGTAGTGTGGTACCTGAAGAGCTCTGTGCACAGTTGAGATTACTTCAGCAAATTTCCCACTGCCAATAGCTCTCTTAGACAACTGGGTTGAATTACTGCTGATCATTTGAGCTTCTTTCAGCACCTTGCAGAGGGTAGCTGCAATATTGCACTGAGCTCCAACATTGCTGCCAGATTGCCCTGCAGTCTTTCTGAGCAGGCCGACAATTTGCCAAAGATCCCCAACATAAATAGGCATGCAATGGTACTCTAGTGCAACGTACAGGGCACTGGCAAGCAGCTCCCAGTCAGGATGCATCCATGGAAGGCTGCTTTTTGCTTGGTGTGCAGTGTACGCGGCAAAACCTGCAGCACAGATTGCAGGTATGGATATGCTGTGTATCAACTGAAGCAGTCCAACAGTGGGAAGGGTGGAAGCACTCAGCCGGCGCGCCAAAATATCAAGATCAAGTGAGTACTTAACAGGCCATACCCAAACTTTCTTGACTCTGGCTCAGCAGATGAAGCAGACAAAAGATGCTGCTCAATGATTCCTTGCACAACCACAACAGCCCACAACATGACAGATCAGCTGATACCCACCTAGGACGTTGATGATTGACACAAAGGCTGCTGATAGAACAGAAAAAGACTCTGGCTCCTCATCGTCTTCTTGTGCAATGAGGTGTGTCAACAGCTGGTCATCAGCAACCAGCCTCTGCAGGAGAGCCCGCCCCAGCTGGTAAGCATGGTTAGTGACAAGGTCTGTGCTGCCTTGCCCTGTTGCTGCAGCAGATGCATCGGCATTGAGCTTATCAGACAGCAGCCAGGCGCCCAGTACTGGCTGACAAGTGGACTGGAACACCTGGCGCAAATCCAGTGACATGTCCAGGATATGACCCGCAAGCTACATATGTAGAACATCCAGCACTTGGCTCCACAGCTGCAACTTGTCTGCAACATCATCTGGTACTGCATACTCCTCAGAGTCCATTGACCAGTAGAGGGCTGCTGACAGCTGAGCAACCACCTTCTTGGTGACTTACCACTCAGCTGCTGAGGGCGTTGGCCAGTGCTGATGCAGCAGCTGCTTGGCTACTTGACAAGAGTCTGTGTTGACAAGGTGGGTCAGAAGGGTTACAGCATCTCCAGGCTGTGCCTGTTCTGCTGCTCTATGGCCTGGTAAAGGAGCATCAGAGCCCAAATCAGGCACAAGGGAGGTGTGATATGTCTGAGAGTGGCTAGATGTGGGAGTCGTCAGCACACTTTGAAGTTTGAGAGTGTGCTCTGACTGATCAGGTGCACTCAGAGCCTCGCTATGTAGCTGAAGCACATGTGAAGCTACATCAGGGCGTGTCTGTATACTGTAAGTGCTTGGCTTTGGCTTACTCTGCAGCTGACTGCTGATAACTGTTTGTATCAGCTTAGCTATCTGCTGCAATTCCGGAATACCTTTCTGTGATGGCTGGCTCTGCTGATGTCCTGCATTGCTTGGCTCACTAGCCTTGGAAACTGCACTGAACAGAGTTCTGGTGAGAGATGCACGAGTGGGAGGGCTTGAACTTTCGCACTCTAAGCATGTCTTGAAATATAGCGGGGCAAGCATACACCTTCACTGCAAAAGCGCATGCATTATGTACATCAAAGCACAAGGGGTGCTGCACTCCATCTGAATTGGCCATGGCATATTGCTAACCTGTTTTCTGTGTCTGTTGCTCTCCAGTTGTGCACCAAGTCTGCAGCAATGTGGCCAGAGTAGGCACAAGTTGCATGTCCAACAACTGCAGCTGTAAGCTCTGCATCTGGATGACGGGACTCTCCACCTCAAATAGCATTTCAATCAGGGAGCATGCTACTTGGCTGTGCCGCCCTCCATGATCAAGGCAGGTCATCAGGGCCCCAGCAATTTCTGCGCACACACTGCTAATGTTGATGTGCCATCTGCAAGATCGATTGGGCAAATTTTGTAGCACGCTGCACCAAGACAGCCATGACTGTGTACAACTCAGCTCCAATGTCAGCACTCCATATGTGTGCATGTCGCTGGAGCTGGCGTGAGTGATTTGACATCAACTTCTCCTGCCTTTCCTATGAGTATGACCATTTCTCATGGCTGGGAGCATGCAGCAGACCAATTGTAGATTGACACATGAGCATCCAGCAACAAGCTGAGCACCGTAGCAAGACAAGGGTTCTACAAAGTTGAAGACTGCTGTTACTCAGGCACATACACAGTCAGTAATGTCAAGATCATGTACAGTTGCTGGACATACCTGACTTGAAGAATCCAGCAACAGCTGTTGATTGCAGGTGAGCTGAGCCGCCTGAGAAGGCATGCATGGCATTCTCCACAACGTCAAGCAGGCTGGTGTCCTGCCCAGGATTGCTGTGCGGTGCAGGGTCCAGGGGCAATGCCATGAGCTGCGCCGTGAGCTGTGCAAAAGCTTTCACAGCTGCTGCAATGTCAGTCTCCTCTGCACGTTGCAAGTGGCAGCCTGCCAGAGTGCGATTTGCTGACTGCAGTTCTGACACCAGCTTCTGCATGACAGAAGCTAGAGAAATATGTTCTTTAGCTGGAGGCTTGGCTCTGACTGGGTGCACCAACAGGAGTAGCTTGAGTGTCACCATTGCGCCATGCAGCACATGTTGCACGACAACAAAGGGAGGAGGATCCTCTGCAGCTGGACTTGTAGCAGTCTGTGAGGCTGACACACTGTACCCTATATCTGGCTGGCAGAGCTGAGTGAGGGCTTGACAGGAAGGGCATTGTGTGTTGTGACTCTCGCAAGGTGTCCTGAGTGTGGTGGACAGCACAGGTGCCTCTGTGGCTGGCAGGGCTTGCAGACAATCTGTTCTGAAGTAGTCTGGACGCAGTTTGGCTGTCAGCATGATCATGCATGCTGCCGGATGTCCCACAAGGTGCCTTGTCAGCAAGCAATACAGCAACCATGCAACACATCTCAGCTCAGCTTGACCAGCACTTACCTGGACCGGCAGCTTGACCAGCTGAGCTGAGATGTGTTGCATGGTTGTTGTATTGCTTGCTGACAAGGCACCTTGTGGGACAAAGTCGCCTGGCTCTAGCTTGTTTAGAGCAGCTAGTCCATGAGGTTCTGCAGCAAGCATGCTGCCGCAATGGATGGCAAGCAGAGCATGCTGATCTACACAGCTGCTGGCACATGCAGACCCGCTTTCTGATTGCTGGGATTGCAAATGAAGTGTTTGCCAGGCCTGAAAGGCAAGTGTGGGCTGAAACTTGATCAAAAGCACCAAAGACTTTGTGGGGACCTGAAAATAGTCAACCTGTCCGTAAGAGGAGACAAGTAACTCGCGACTCTTAGATGAAGATGCTGCAAGAGCGAGACACATACACAGCATAAGCTCACCTGCACAAGAGACACTGGCTGTCCGAAATGAGATGTGAGAGTAGCATGTGTAGCGCGCAGAGCATGTTCAGTGCAGTAGGCTTGCGATACATGCTGAAACAATACTGGTGTCTCCATCGCATACCTCCATGTTATTTCAGGGGCTTGCTGCAGACAAAAGACAAACTCAACACAAAGTGCGACTTACAAAGTCCTGCTACAGGAAAAGACTTGTGTCAGCTTGACCTTGGCAACCAGTTGCACCCACATCTTGACAGCAGGCGACATACGATGGTAGCACCTGCGGTTGCCGACGATCCGCAGGCACACCTTGAGAGTGTCGCGATCCCGCATCAATAGGTCAACTGAGCACCGACTTGGTTCCGGAGCTAAGAAATTTCCGGGGGGGTCACAATTTGGAAGACTTGCGAACGCATCGTCACCCCGGCAGAACGACGCCGCTGTGTTTACGCTTGGTCGTCATCGAGGTCTGTTAGCCAATGAGCGCATATCGCCAGATTGAAATTCTGTACAACCGCTTGTTTAACCCGACAAGTTTGCCTTCTGGTCAGCACTGCCAGCCACCCTTTCCTTGCAGCGTAAGGACCTTCTGGGTACATTGTTGCCTGACTCTGCAGCCATTCACGTTCAGTGCTATACAGGTAGGTCCGGACAGACGTACCTTTTGACATTTTTCATCGCATCAGCCGTTTGCTGATCCTTGATCAGAGGTGGCAGCTAAAGCACGTCTGTCATCATTGGGCGTGCGTTGCGCAACAAGACTTTATTTCGCAGAAATATTCGCTGCAGCTCGATACCACACACGTCAACCTTCTTGCAAAACTGAGCTACCTACAAAGGTGGAGAAACTGTGCCAGCAGCTGGAGTATCATGGTCGAATTCAACCTGACCGAGCCTGTGGCCCTTGAAAACCTGTTGTCAACGCTGACGACGGTCAAGGGACAGGTGTGCCATGAAGCTTTCCTTTGGCATACCTCAAGCTGATGCATAAAAAGTGCAACCAGCATCATCTGGCACCCTCCGTGGTCTAACAGCCATACCAGGCCCTACTGTGCCATGCTTGTAGGGGTTGCAACACAGTCTATTTCACCTGCATATGTGCTGCAGGCAATCAACATGCTCAGTTGCACAGTGGTGGTCAGCATGTTGTAGAAGATGAGGACCGCACAGACAAGGCTGCAGAACATGCTGCAAGCATAGCCAGTATGGCAGATTCGCTGCCGAAGGGCCAAGGGCTTAAGCTAGTCATCCTTCTGAACAAGCCACTTTACTTGGGACAGGGTGCTGTACCGCCTGTGGAGGTGCTGAGACCCCTTGCAAAATACCTTTGGAGATTTGACTTCTGCGACGTTGCTCCAGAGCTAGCACCTCCCTGCAACAATAACCACACATATGCACCACCTGTGACACCACAGCAACGTGATGCAATGTCACATGGCAGCCTGCGCCAATTGACAGCCAACATCGAGCCTCGCACAGCTGCATTCAACCCTGCCAGCAGTATCTGGAGCGCATTGCACTCTCTGCCCAACTTACAGCAACTTGACCTGACATTTCACAACGGGGTCAGCCATACCAGATCTCAGTTTGAGCCTCTGTCAAGCCTCGTCTCACTGGTGGACTTAGCTCTGCAAAGTCATTCACGTGACGCTGATTGTGGGCTTGTCTTCAGCAGCAGCAAGTCCGCATTGCGTCAAGTGACTCTTACAGCACGATGCTGGACAGCAGAAACATACAGATGCCTCTCATGCGTTCCACAGCTCGAGGAACTCAATCTCAGTATCACAGATCTGATGGGCATGGAGACATACTGATTGCTTCAGGTCTCAAGCTTACGTTTTCAGGCAAACTTTCGACAGTGTGGCAGCATAAGCTTGAAACACCCAAATCTGCCTGACCGGCGCATGACAATTCATGACCTGATAATCTGGTATCCATGTTGGATCATGCTGTATACTTTGCCAGCTTGTACAACTTGTTTTACATTACTTGGATGGTTTCGGAGCTTTTCGTCCTAATATGTAAAGTCTGCGTCAGTCTGCAAAGCAGTGAACCAGCTCACTTCGCAGCTTGCAGCAGCGTACCTCAGCTTTACTGTGAGGGTCCAATAAAGCCCGAGTACGTCATTCCGCTGCCCGATAATCGCGGCCGGTAGTCAGCCACACTGCAAAATCCGGCTGTCCATCCCCAACAGCAGACAGCGTCAGCCGGCCTGGCAGATCACACCTACATCCCATACAAACCTTCGATTTGATGCTTACATTCCTTACAACCCGTCGGGCTAGCGCCCTAATACTGACGCGTCGTCGCGTCACAGCAGACAGTCGGCAACCTGCAGCTGAAAGTCACCGAAGGGAACGAGCAGCTTGATGAGTTTACAGTGACAATTGAGCAACTGCCGAGGCAACAGCACCAGCAGCAGCCACAGAAACAGATGTAGACATCCAAAGATCTAGAGCCGGCTGCAGCCTCTGTGGGTGCAGCTGTATCTGGCTCTGTCACTGATGTTGGTGCGCTCGCCTCAGCTGGCGCTGTTGGTGCTAGCGTGTCACATGTACTTGATGTCCTGGAGGAGAGCAGCCGCCAGCAGTGAGGTTTCGACATTGTTTTGGGCAAAGTAGACGGCTTGGAAGGCACTGATACACCAAGCGGCCAGCGCAGCGCCACCAATGCGCAAGCTTTATCACAAGGCTGGTGTTGAGGGCTTGCTCGACACGTCTTGGCGGCCGCTTAGCCTCAAGAACTTTGGGCTAGACAGTGGCTGTGCCCCCCAGCCACATGAGGTACATGACTGTCATTTACCTCTACGTGACAGTACACGTAATTGCAGAACATGACGCAATCACAGTCATAGTTCTAGGTTGTTGATGTTGCAACAGTATGAGTCACAAAAGATACAGCTGCAGCACCAGCACCAGACTTTGTCACGGGATGAGCAGGACTAGCAGGAATGTTGGGTACCACAGAATTGTTTATAGTGCCAGTATGAGGCGCACCTTCATGGCCCATCTGACTAATTACTTTGCTGACCGCGTCTTGGTTGAAAAGGTAGGTGCCGCCCAAACTTGAGACTGAGCACATCAGTACTGTCTAGCTTCCTGGGCAGTGAATCAACAGCTCACTGGCTGGCTCGCAAGTGTGAAGCTTAGCTTTCTCCTACTACCACTGATGTAATGCTGTGGGACTTGATTACCTGGTGCCGTGATACTTTCACTGTGTAACACCATGCACAAGTGGCATGCTGCAATCTGCAAAATCTCAAGCAGACTCCTACTGTTGCTGAATATGTGTCAAACATAAAGCAGTTTGAATGTGCTGAGCTTGCAGGCAAAGGGTGAATGAAGAGCAGAAAGTTCGGGCCTGGTATGCAGGTCTGAAGCTTGATGTGCTCAACAAGACTGGGTGGGACCTTATCTCCAATTAACGCCTGGCAAGTTTTTGCAGGATGCTCAACTTGTTGCCTTGGCTGGTTGATGGGTTTTCCACACAATACTGGTTCTGCAGAAAACACTACTGGCAACATACTGACACGCCCCTCCTCTAACCATTGCAAACGTGGATGGCAGAATGCGTCTTCCTCCCATGGCAATGCCATGGAGGTGGACAACTGCCCCCAGCAACTGTCATTGGATTGCTCGACCTGTCTTCAAGGCCACCAAGCAGCCAAATGGCACAGTCAGGCTCTCCTTGGCGGGTACTGTCAAGTCCTGGGAGGTTTTTGAACCTATGCAGCGGATACTGGCCAAGGAAAATTCGTCAAGCCTGCCTGACAACGGTTTTGTCAGGCATGAGAGGTGCCCAGACAGTATCACGATGCACCCTGGTGGTGGTCAATGCTGGGTCAAGGGCTGCCAGGAACAGCACAGTTGGGCTTCCTACCCCAGCCTGGTCCATTACTTACAGGTGAGACCTTGTCACGATCAGCAACCCCCTTAGGAACATATGAGTATGACAATCAATGGAGACAGCAATCTCCACACATTTAAAGCACTCTTGATCCTGCAGCTACTGATGCATTGGCATATGCTGCTGTGACCGACAAGGTACTGTATGACAAGCAGATTCCGACGCAGCATACTGGCTATTTCAGACTTGCTACTGTCGCAGTTCCTGTTACTGAGCTGTTAAGTGTGTCAAAAACCCAAGCTGCACAGCGCAAACTGAGACGTCATAGATGTTTGGCAGCTAAACTGCATAGCAAAGCCACTTGCCCTGAATGGCTTTGGTCCGAGGTCAGACAAGTCAAGCATACTATCCTCACTGAGATTCAGACATTTTCAGGCTGCAAATTCACTTTGGATGCTGCAACCAATGATGGCAGTAATACACACTTTACTGAGTACTGTAGCCCTTCCAATGCATTTTTAGATAAAACACATACTGGGCACGTTTGCATCACTAAGTTGTTGATTTCCTTGCAGCATTGTCTACACTGCAGGCAACTGGCTCGTGACAAAATCTGTGTGCATTTTGATTCCTGCTGGTTTACTGAAGTCTCTGCGCTCAAAGCTGAGCAGCATGCGGTCGCTCAAGCATTACAGCAAGGGCTTACAGTTACTCACTGCACCCAACAAATCAGACAGCAGGGCAGCGTTGCCTGGTGCACATTGGCCAGTGACTATGTCTGCTGATGCTCTTGCTGCTAGCCTGGACTGTACTGTCAAAGGGACACCTCTGCATGCATTGCATGACTGCACATTGCTTACAGCTGATGCTGTTCCTGACTTGCCTGCTGACCGACCACACTGTTCTGACAAGCACATTACTATGCTGCTGTAGGAAGCGTCTTCAAGCATATGAGCACCCCTGAATCTCCTCCCACCACCACACGGACAGGGTGACAACAGGGCTTGCCACCCCAGACTGCATCCAAGCAGTTTAAATTGCCAGGATCCTCATTCTTGATATCAAGTACAGCTTTGCAACTGTCATCAGCTTACAAGAACCCAATCAACAGCATGCCCTCAGCCAAAGTCATCAAAGCCACATCACGTGCTATGAAGTGCCAAAGTCATGGCAGACAAAGGCGCTGCAACATTTGCCAGCTGCAATATACAGAGACTCCTATCTTCAGGGAATCAGATTATGGCAATGTAGCCTGCCTGCCAGATCTGCAAACACCAACAAAGGCCATGTGTCTTGTGCTAGCTGATTGATGCTAGTTGTGAATTGGGGCGCAAACCTGTTCTGCACTTGGCTGCTAGGGCTGCCTCTAGATCCTAGACCTAGCAGCCAAGTTCAGAATGGGAGGTTTCCGCCCCAATCCGCAATTAGCATCAGTCGCTGACCGTCGCGGTCCTATGAGGCATGGCAAACAGTCCCTCCAAGTTCTGAGTGGTATCTAACAAGCTGCCAGTTTTCAACCTGCCAGTCCATGAGCCATGCGAGCCCACAAACTCAGTTGCGTCCCCTCAAGCTGCATCCACTTCTGCCTGTCAGCCTTTGTGGGCATGTCTGGAGCTTCCTTGACTGGTTTGCTGTTGATGTACGCCCATGCTGCCTGATAGATCTGTGATGTGTCAGGCAGCATGGGCATACATCAACAGCAAACCAGTCAGGAAGCTCCAGACATGCCCATAAAGGCTGACAGGCAGACTTGGGGCGCCTTTCCAAGACCTGGCTTATTTGACAGGTGCAAGATCATCCCCCCAAGGACCTCCAAATGGCTGAGCAGACTCTCCCCATACTCGAAAACCAAGAGGAAACTTTTGCCTTCCCAAAGAAAAGGTACCAGCTGATACAGCTTTTGAGAAGAGGCTCGTCAGCACCAAGACTACACCTCACACAGGCTCAGCTCCTAAAATGGCAAAGCAAAGTCTGGCGGTAATGCCCTCAATCAGCATCTCCTACTACCATGTTACATATGGCATAAAGTGAAGGTTGCTCAGTCTAAATAATGCATGTTGTGATGCAACTGCGTGTGCCATTTTGACAATACAGTCTTTACCAGAGCAAAGTCAAGAAGTACAAGCATGGACACAGAATGTTGCTCGCTGTCACCTCAGTAATCGTGAGCCTAATTACAACTTTTGAGTATCAAGCAAGTTCCAGTCATCTCACCAAGGCTATACACCACAGCACTCCTCAAACCATAAGCTCTATGCAGCGCACTCCTTGTGAAATGATCAACAGTCAACTCTGGCTGTACAGGAGAAACAGTTTGGTGCGTTGGAGCAGCATGAAGATGTACCACCAAACACAGGCCAAACATCTGCAGCATGTGAGGACCTTGCACCAGACACCGTGTCTTGTTCAAGATGCCAGGTCAGTTGCAAATGCACTCACACGTTTGCATATGCGTGCCAATGGCCTAGAAGAACTACGTCACATACAGCTATGCAAACATGCATCAATCATGTACTAGAAAATTTGTGTTCTGTCCCAATATCCTCCTTCTGCACTGTCTGTCGTTGCTATTGTGAACAACCATCCAAAGAAGCATGGCAGGATGGTACTGTACGTGCCCCTGCTGATCGCTCACAACAAAATCTCTGCACACATAGCTACCCAAGATGCAAGCTCTTGAACGTCACCTGGCACAGCAAGCATGGGCCTGGCAGTCACAAAAGAGAAGATACATGGCTCTGGCACGTCCTGATCTGTGGAACTTTACAAGTTTCAAATTGCTGACACTCATTCTATGCAACTGCTGCAGGAGGATGACAGACAGATTGCCGCCAAACAAGACTGCAAGATGACACACTGGCTTGGACTCACACATGGAGCTCTTAAAAAAGACATGTATCAAAGCATCAGTTGTCTTACACAGCTGACGCACGCTGCCAGCATGCCTGCTTATCATCACCATTGCAGATGTCATCATTTGTTGTGTGTATGCATGTATGTGAAGCATATTTGCTTGCAATATTTTAATGCAACTGCCTGGACAATGCCAGCCATTTACCTTGCAGCACAGCTTGCACGTTCTGAAGCGACCTGTGCTCGCAGTTTCGAGTGTTACAGAACATGCACTGGCGGGCTTTGAGAAATGTCACTACGTAGTATAGTGTATACATCTCAACATAGCCTCAAGTGCTCCAGGTGCATGATAAACATGCTGGTAGCCACATCCCACATTTGCTACATGACCGTAGCCTACATCTCTGCTATGCAACATACTTGAAACAACAGCAACAATGGGATGCAGGCCTAAAAAGATAAAGTGACACAAAGGCACCTGTGAAGAATGTAAGGGGCTCATGATGACAATAATAACTGCAGTCTGCAGACACGTGTGTGTGTCATAACTTAACAGGACTATGTATAGGACACTATATGGAGCACCAACTTCGCAAAGTCTGCCAACTCCGTGCCTTGAGTGCACTGTTGGGAATCTGTGATACAACTCACAACACTGCTCAACATCTGCAAGGAATATTATGAGGAGAACACAGGTCTAGGCCACTTCGTCAGCAGACTAAACCACATACTGCCCTCAGGAGGGCAACTTTTGTGACAGTCTGATTGACGCTGAGCTGCACTATCGTAGCAGCCCTCTTACACCATGCTGGACAGTAGCTGTAAACAACCTACAGGGACCAGACAAAGCAGCCTTCTTGAGCCCAAGGACATGGGCGCACAGCACCCTGGGCAAACAGTACACTGCAGAACTGCAAGCAAGAAGGGCACATGTACCTGCAAGACTGCAAATGCAAACAGGCAAGCTACACAAGACCAGCCCTGTGCCAGCATGAAGTAGGGCACAAAGCAGCTACACAGCAGGAAAGCAGATGCAACTGGGCCTGCTAAGACAAAGCAGACCACCATAGGCAAGATCACTTGCAACAAGGGAGAAACAAGTACCTGTGAGCACACCCTTAGCAGACAGACAGCCATGTCTAGACACAGGCAATTCCCACAAAGAGGTACAGCCAACAACAGAACAAGATCTGCAGCAGCATACAGTTGCGTCAACACTGACGAAACAAGGCGACTGCATCCCCAGGCTTCCATCAGAGAAGTGTAGGCAAGAGTCTGTGCAACACAACTGCGTTGAAGCCCCAGCAGAGTATTTAGAGCATTGTGTGCACACGCATCAAGCGCTGTAGTCTGCTGCATCTTTACACAACCACCTGTTGCGTGCTCTGCTTGTCAACGCAAATGTGCACCTTTTGCAGATGTTTGGGTAGTAGCTGTGCTTGCGAGCGAGGGCTTCAGGATGGGATTTGTGGAGCCTTGTCAGCCGTATCAATTCACAACAGTCACTACAGCAATAAGGGTTCTGCTCAATATGCCAAGACAGTAGTAGTATTGAGAGACACATCACAGCCGGTGCATCATATGTTGTACGCTTGTCGTGACATGCCTGAAACAAGTTTTGTAGTGCCCTTGCATTTGTCAACCTGCAGCTCACAATTTATGCCTAGCTTGTGTCGTACACTTGCACATCTGTAAACAGATGCCCCCACCCCAGGAACCTCGTTGTTTTGTACTCAGCAAGTGTGCTGCAGTCAACAAACTTGCTACAACAACTTAGTATATGATACTTCCTGTTGCAATGCCAGACTTGTTGTGCACATGAGAGCATTCACATGGTGCAAAAGTTGGGGGCACTGTTGCAGACAATGCTGACTTGCATGAGCAATAAGTACATCGAAATGATGCAAAATAGTACCTTTGTGGTGATGGGCTGATGCTCCCACAATGTGTGTATGCATCAATTTAGAGTTGAGAGTGTACAACTGCACATCTATGATTCCCAGCTCGCACCTGTAGCTACTATGGAGATGCACCAATGCTTCACTCATGCAGTCCTGAGCATGAGTCATCAGCAAGTAGCATCTTGTGCCTGGTGCACAACGTACATACTTGGTACCATTACTGAGCCTCTGCAGGCTCAAGTGTGCCTACAGGGTAGCTTTGCCAGACTGGCACACTGCAGTAGCACATCTGTTGTCGGACTGAGTCAGATTCTGCACTGCCTGGTATAGTGGCTGCCTGCATTCAGCAGCAGCAAATTTGCTGCTTCTGGCTCAGATGCTTGTCGGAGCAGCGCATGCTACAGTCTGCAGCACATGCTGCCACTGACAGCAAGTTGCATCTTTGAAACGCAGTGAATGCAACTGACAGCTTGAGACATGCCGTGTACAAGTTGCACATAACGTGCGTTGGCAGTGGTTCTTCAGCTTTGCGCAGGCAGTCCTCACTGAGCTTCTTTGCGCCTTGACATATGTATGCAGCATTGTACAGCAAGTATGCTTTGCCCGCAAAACTAAGGGCAGGGGAATGTGAGAGCCAAGCATCAAGTCATCAGCACTGCAAGTCAATACCACGATGAGCACCCAACACAGCATGCACACAGATGCTGGCAGGACTACCGACCTGCAACGTGCTGCAGTGCAGGTGATACTTGGAGCTTCAGCAGCACACTGCTCCGGCAGGATGAGCTAGTCGCCATGCATGCCTGTGGAACTCAATTGCTTTCACCTAGTCGCTAAAGACTGCACAGAGCAGTTGTGGGTTGCAGTTGTAACAGAGTTGGTCTTACGTTGACACCAACGTGGTGTCTACTACACCTTGTGACAGCCTAGCTGTACCCTTGAGTGCTGTTTGAGCATGATCCTGGGAACGTATCCCAGCAGCTGTGGTGAAGCTTAGCGGAGATAGACCAATGCGCCTCATATTCAGAAGGGTTGAGCTTAGCTGAGCCTCGTTCGGTTTGTTGGCGTTCCAGCTTTTCGAAATTCCCAAGCGTTCAGGAAGCCCTGCAGACCGCAGATCACTGCATGTCCGCAAATACATCTTGACTCGGCCATGTAGGATGCAACTCGTTGATGCATCAAAGCTCGGTCGTGCGTTGTATAGCCCGAAGTCAGCCCGCTCTCGGCAGTGCGTGCGCGGACCTGCTATATTCAAACAAGCACGAAGGCGTACGCGCAAAGCAACCAGGGTAGACTCACAGGTCGTTGACGAGAGCTCTCCGCTCAGACCAAGGAGACGTTCTGACTGGGAAGTTGGTCCTTCATTCGAACTGAACCAGGAGCAAGCAGTGTTGACACAGCTTGAAGTAAGTAAAGCAATAAACGCTATACAGCAAGATTTGAATGGGTTGACGGCCATCAGCGGTGTCGCAGGCACTACAACGCAATAACGAGCCATCTGCAGATCACGGGATAGAAGTCTTGTATCGCTTTGCAAATTTTGACCCATTTGCCAGGAGTACCTACTTTGGGTAAGCTCGACTAGTACTTGGCCCAGCAGGCTGTGTAAGCAACACATCGCTGTTTATGCTGTTCTGTCCAGCTCAGCAAGGATACAAAACGCTATACAGGGTGAACAGAGACCTTGGACAGTTTGAGCGATTCAGGAGGATCTTCCACACTCCCCACTACAGCATTCTGCTGAGCCATGTTCAGCACCTGCCGCTGAGCTCCTTGAAGGCAATAACAGCTCTTGACAACACATTTCTTGTCTAGGCACAGAAAGGACGCACTCATGAGCAGCTATTGCCAATGAGCTGTTGTACGATGCAGGTGTCAGAGCTTCAGTGGAAACAGCGCATGTGGGTGAAGGGGTACAAAGCAGGTGAGGAGGCAGTATTTGAGTTTACCATGGTACAGAGGCTGGGAGGCAGATATGATGGTATTTGGTTCACCGACCAATTGACATGTGATAACTGTCCAAGCAGCAGTCTGTCTGTATAACATCGCCTGTTGTGTTTACAACTTAAAATTCACAAGTATGTGGTCAAGTTGTGTACACTGAGTTGTACAACCACACTGTAGACATGTTTGGCGCACACTGTGTGTACTGTACTATTCGACAAGCTCGAGCTAAAAAGTAGCGTTGTAAATTTAGTGCTATTCTGTGTAGGCAGCAGGAAAATAGTGAGAGCACTATTGTATTCAAAATCCATGAAGCAATTGTTAAGTTCCAGTTGTCACTGGTTCTTGTCGTCAGCAAGACATAAGCCCTTGGCCTATGGGTGTGTAACACTCACTGAGGTGATGACAAGTATACAAGACTTGACAGCCGCACTTTAGAAATACAGTACTACCTGTACACACCTCGGTTATACCTAAGATCAGCTGGGGAGTCTACTACTTACTGCCACTATTGTGCAGTGCATACAGGTGCATATACGTCCTCAAGATGCAAACATGTACATCAAGACTGCCAATCCAGCTGTTCGTTTTCTGCAGTGGTATGCTGCACACCTGCAGGACAGAAAGCATAGCTGGTGGTGTGGGATGTATCAACTTGCATGGCCCACACTGCTGCTCACTGCACCTTACCACCATGTGCAAACCAGACCTGGACAGCAGGGAATCACACACTGCAATGCCTCACAGCAGCAACAAGAGAGCAAGCTTCCTGCAGGAACCACATCAAGGCAAACAGCTTCCAGTGCATGTCGTTGGCAGACCTGTCAGAGATGTGCTGTACTGGGGTATTGCTGATGCAACAGGATCAGCGCCAGCTTTGTCAGGCTCCAAAGAGGAACTGCCACCATTTCCAGCGGGTTTGCCTAGGGTAATGCTGCCAGTCCTCAAGTTACTGCGTGTCCTTGCAGGCACTACTGCAGGCATGCTGTAGAACAACTCAGGGGCAGAAGGACCCCCTGCGCCTGGCTGCTGCTCAGATGACTGTCCAAACAAGTCCTGAACACTGCTTTCTGATGCAACATCTGGAGCTAAAGTCTGCAGACCTGCATCTGGGTCCTGCCATGCTTGCCTTGAGGGCACACTCCCAGCTGCATCTACTGCTGCTGAAGGCAAATTGAGGCTTTCAAAGCCTTCTACTAGCTGCTGCGCATTACCAGCATGAGTGGCTGCACCTGCTGCCTCTGTATGAGCAAAGCTGGCAAGAGTTGGCTCTGCTGTGAGAGAGATGCCTGCATCAACTGCATTGGCATCTGCAGCCAGTGTGGGTGAGGCTGACTTGTGAGAGCTGCTGCGGGACATCTGGGCTGGGTTGACCTGCAGGAGTGGAGCATCACGCATCTGCGG
>JUBA01000351.1:0-13633 GCA_000818905.1 Trebouxia gelatinosa | reverse complement strand
ACTGGCACTTTGCAGATTGCTGTACATTGCCAGCACGTTTTTTCAGAGTGTACATACAAAATGCTCCTGTACCATTAGTGTGACGATGTCGGCTGTATTGACTGATGATGCCAGGCATCCAGTCAAGGAGTTTTGCAGAGACTGCACAGTATGCATCACAAAGACGCTTGAGGCTCATGCGCTCGCAGACCACGCCAAAAGCACAGCTCAATACACTCCATAGCAACCCCAAACCCTAATTACAAACCCAAACTCACAGTGTGTAGCTTAGCATTGCTGAAGGGCTATGCAATTGCAGATCATGCCAGGCACCCAGCTGCCCAGTGGCATGGTGACCCCCCTGTCGGCAGGGCCCAACCCCAGCCGGCCTGTCTCATCCCAGTCAGATACCACAGGCTCGCATGCTAGGTCTGTATTCAATTCTACAAAAAATGTTAACAAAGGTTGAACCTTGAAAGTACCAATCACATTTACCAGGAACCAGACTTGGTCTGGTGACACAAGGCGTTTCAATCCTCTGCTCTGCCTACCTCTGTCCTTTGCTATGGCAAAATCACACAGCATAGTGCTGCACTGTCTTAGGCTGCTTTAACCGCAGTGTGCATCTCCATTTGCCACTGTTGATCTGGTGCATGATGCTAGCTCGCTAACCTGCTGTCACGCTACGCTGCAATGTGCTCAAGTGTGCTAGGCTGCTTGAACGTAGTACATGGAACGCAACGCACTTGAGGCCCATGTCAACATGGGCCATCTACTTGCCTGTCATCATGCTGTGGTGAAACTGGTGTGAACCCACATATGTATGGTGTGCTTGGCGACCTTATGCATTGCTCATTCGTGCAAAACAGCTGGTGCACTTGGCAATTTATGCCTAAATACTAAGCCTGAGACCCAAGCCTTTGGCCTGCTTGCTGCATTGCCATGCAGTCATGAGTGTGCTAGGGTGCATGAATGTGAATCTGACTTGGCATACTATTCGAACTTAGCAAGACTTGCACTGCGATGGCTTTCTCAGCTGACCAGTAAGGATCCAGCTGACTTGCCACAGCATGTCACAATGCGTCATACAGCACAGCATAGCATAGCACAGCACAGCATAGCGCAGCACAGCATGGCACAGCACAGCATGGCATAGCACAGCATGGCATAGCACAGCATAGCACAGCACAGGATAGCACAGCACACATCCCATTCACAGCTGGCACACACCGCCCCACAGCATGTATAGTGTGGGCATGACACAGCATAGCATGCTGTGCTGGGACATGGCACAGCACAGCACATCAAGCTCATGCATTTAGCACAGTATAGCAGGGACAAGCGTCCCGTGAAATGACGGCAGGATGAATTGTTGCTTGGGTGACTGCTAATTTCTTGTAATTAATGTATTTAGCCACCTCGGTGAGTGCAGTCGCTGAAAAATTTGCTCGCTGCAGGTTGCAGCGGCCTGACTTCCGTGCTCTTCTTCCTCAAGCCCCAGGGGCAGGTGCACCCAGCAGCCCTAGGGCTGGTGCTGAAGAGCCCTCAACCGCTCCTGCTGTTGGAGATGCAAGTGGCTCCCCCCAATCAAGGTGTGTGGTCACATAAGGTGCTTGTGCTGCTGAGTATTGCTATAGCTCAGGCCAGCATTAGTATCTCCGTCTTACCTGATGTCACAGCTGCCTTTTGTATGTGCAAAACCTGGCAAGCAGGCCAATTCAGCAGCTGTTTGTGCCAGAGCTGCAAGTGTATCTGGTGCATTGCATCGCAACTTGTCATGTGTGTATGGTAGTACTGATCATGCAGCAAGAAGCGGCAAGCCGTGCTGAGTATCTTGGCACGCGTGGCTGCTGAAAATCTGCAAGTGCTGTTCACATGAGCCTGGCAAACGCTGTTGATCATGGAGCACGCTCATAAACCTTGCACAATGTGCTGCTGACATCCGGGTAGGTATTGGAGAGCCTGGCAAATGGCGCAGCTGAAATCCATGCAAGTGTTAAAACCGCTGTCAATTGCCGGATAATTGCCACCTGCTAAGCATTCTGAGTGCCACAACACAAAGCGATGCTGCTGATGCTGCAGGAGATCAAGGGACCAAGCAAGTCATGGCAGCAAGCCAGCAGCTTCCTCGGCAGCTTCTGCAAGCATGCCGCTGGAGCAGNGCATAGCACAGCATAGCACAGCACAGGATAGCACAGCACACATCCCATTCACAGCTGGCACACACCGCCCCACAGCATGTATAGTGTGGGCATGACACAGCATAGCATGCTGTGCTGGGACATGGCACAGCACAGCACATCAAGCTCATGCATTTAGCACAGTATAGCAGGGACAAGCGTCCCGTGAAATGACGGCAGGATGAATTGTTGCTTGGGTGACTGCTAATTTCTTGTAATTAATGTATTTAGCCACCTCGGTGAGTGCAGTCGCTGAAAAATTTGCTCGCTGCAGGTTGCAGCGGCCTGACTTCCGTGCTCTTCTTCCTCAAGCCCCAGGGGCAGGTGCACCCAGCAGCCCTAGGGCTGGTGCTGAAGAGCCCTCAACCGCTCCTGCTGTTGGAGATGCAAGTGGCTCCCCCCAATCAAGGTGTGTGGTCACATAAGGTGCTTGTGCTGCTGAGTATTGCTATAGCTCAGGCCAGCATTAGTATCTCCGTCTTACCTGATGTCACAGCTGCCTTTTGTATGTGCAAAACCTGGCAAGCAGGCCAATTCAGCAGCTGTTTGTGCCAGAGCTGCAAGTGTATCTGGTGCATTGCATCGCAACTTGTCATGTGTGTATGGTAGTACTGATCATGCAGCAAGAAGCGGCAAGCCGTGCTGAGTATCTTGGCACGCGTGGCTGCTGAAAATCTGCAAGTGCTGTTCACATGAGCCTGGCAAACGCTGTTGATCATGGAGCACGCTCATAAACCTTGCACAATGTGCTGCTGACATCCGGGTAGGTATTGGAGAGCCTGGCAAATGGCGCAGCTGAAATCCATGCAAGTGTTAAAACCGCTGTCAATTGCCGGATAATTGCCACCTGCTAAGCATTCTGAGTGCCACAACACAAAGCGATGCTGCTGATGCTGCAGGAGATCAAGGGACCAAGCAAGTCATGGCAGCAAGCCAGCAGCTTCCTCGGCAGCTTCTGCAAGCATGCCGCTGGAGCAGCTGCCAGTCGCCGAGCTTGCTCGCAAGCTGGCTGAGTCTCAGCAGATGATCACTAGATTCAGCCGTGAGAATGAGCGACTCGCTAACCAGAATGAGCAGCTCAGCGGCAGCAAAGAGGTGGTGGCCAATGACTACAAAGGTATAGTGCAGTATGAGGCAATTTGGGCACACTTAGACCCATGTGATCTTGAAGATATGCGGGAGCATCAGCAGTACATGCATGTAGAATGGTCTCAGCTGGAGAGCCCAGACCAGGGGCCATGTCCCTCTGCTTACTAATACAGCTGCATGTGCTGATGGAGCTTTCATTGAGCAACGTGAGATCAAGTTGCTTACGTGCAACACTGCATCACGACAGTCATGCATGTTGCTTGACCATTGAGCTGACTAAGGCGGCATGCTGAGCTGTGGCGCTAGGAAGGATGAAGCTGATCAGTGCAGAGCGTAGTATTACGAGTGATCCCTGTCATCTCAGCAAAGGTTGGACGATGCTGTTGCCTTGTGTGCAAGCATGCGGCACCTGTGCAGGGGCTCTGGATGAAGTCGATTGGCTGCGGAACAAGCTGGAACGACTGGAGACCTCCATATCAGCCATGGCGCGTAGTGCTGCTGCCGTGCCATCAGAGGCAGGCACCACAGGAACAGCACAGCCACCGCCAGGCCAATCTCAGGACTATAAGTACGACAAGTAAGTTGCAAAGAAAATTTGAACTTCTTTGTTGGGCGCAGACTGTTTCAGTCGTAAGAACTCTTTTCTGCAACTATCAGCGCTTTGGTCAGTTATTGCTGCAATGAGGTCATGTATCTTGGCCTCAATGAATGCATAATCTAGGTTCTACTACTGTCATTGCGGCAGCCTGGCTTGGACAGCGTGAGAGGCCTATAGCAATTGCTTCTAAATATAATATAATATAAAATATAAATACAAAATCTATCTAAATATAATAATATAAAATATAAAATATACTATCTAAATATAGTCACAGGGAGTACCACCATCACCAATGTCAAAACGACCGTAATACCAACAGTACTATTGCTACTACCACATTCCATCCCATCACCATGAAGACCATTGCAATTGCAATCACGACCATTGTCCCCCTCACCACGGCCACTCTCTCATCCATTCTGATGCTGTTTGGTCAGCAGCATGACACCCGTGTTGTATGCTGCTTTTCCCATAGCAACTCTAGCTGTTCGTCTTTCTCTGCTTTAGTGAGGTCAGACGCTTGCGTGAGTCTATTTCTGACTTTTTGCAGCAAGCACAATGTCACTCACATAGCAAAACATGGTTGTATAAGAAAAGGCGATCTGCAATGTGTACATGATTGCATTCAACATTCCCCTCCAGAAACAGCTTGAATGCTCGGTGCGATGGCAGTCCTGCTCCATTGGTAAGGCTGATTACCATCAGATTTTGCCAACTCTGCAACCAACCTGTTGCCTCACAAGGTCTGTGACTGGCTGTGAAGAAGAACAAGAAAGAGATTTACAACTATACAGGTTGTGTATGCTGCTGCAGTGACATCAAGGGTGCGCTTAGCAGCCTGCTTCGAACCATCTCCAATGAGGCAGACAATGACTCTGACGCACCACAAGCTGACAAGATTCCTGCTGTTGCTCGGGATGGGGCCGATTCCAGACCCCTGTCAGCCACCCCCAGCATTCTTGGGGGTCCAGCTGCCCGCCGCACATCCAAGCCANAGCAATTTGCATTGGAGGTCGGCATACAAGCTGCTGTTTGGCAAACTGCAAACCGTGCATGATGCAGTTTGTATGCGGCTGCAATATGCTGCTTGACATTGGGTGCGTACTGNGCTGCTGCTGCTGGAGCTGCTGCACCTCAGAGCGGTGTGCTGAGATCAGCTGAGCTCTTTCAGTTGCATACTGTGTGTGCTCGATCTCGAGCTGATGCTGCAGTTGAGTCAGCTGCTCCTGAGTGGCAGCAAGTTGCTGCTGGTCAGATGTATGCTGTGCCTGCACATGCTCAAGCTGGGCTTTGGTGTCGCCATCAACTTGTCGCTGTGCCTGCAGCTGCTGACTCACGCTGTGCAGCTCTGCCTGAAGACTCCGCCTGAGCTGACTGAAATCTGCCACCTCTGAGGAATGCTTTTCAGCTGAGCTGTTTGCAGAGTGCCACTGTTCCTGCAGCTGTGCAATTTGAAGCTCATACGCTTGCCTCTGCTCAGTCAAGGCTGCACTACGCTCCAAAGCTGCATCACTGCTCTGACTCTGCAACTGTTGCAGCTGCTGCTGGGTGAGCTGCAGCTGCTTCCGCATTGCTGCTGCCTCCGCAACTGCTTCACCCGCCATCTCAGCAGCTGTGGCCTGCTGTTCAGCAGACGCACGATGCTGCGCGGCTGCAGCGTCGAGTTCACTTTTCAGCTGCTCAATGTCATGCTGCTGCCGCGCAAACCGCTGCTGCAGTTCAACGCTGGATGTGTGCATGTCTGCATCTGAGGCCGCATGTAGTGCATCACCTCCTGCTGGCGAGTGCTCACCCCTGAGGCTGTCAGCACCTGTACGTGTGTCTGAAGCACTAAACTGACCACTGCTATGCTGCTGGTCTTGAAGTTGCTGCATGAGTAGGGCAAGCTGCTTACGCAGCGCATCTGTCTCAGACAAGGCCTCGTCAGCTTGCCTCTGATTGGCTGTTGCCGCCTCCTCAGCGATGATGCGGGCGGTGCGCTCATCTTCCAGATCCTGAGCTAAGTCCTACATGGTCAGCAACCCCTTAGGGTGTGAAAGTTTGGAATAACAGTGATGTTCTAGCTTCCCTCTGATTGGCTGGTGCTGCTCCCTCTGCTCACTTAATTTGTGATGTGCTGTCATACGGGTAAGTAGTCAGTGGTAATCAGTATTGCTGGCCATCTGACACATATTGTAGTGTGGTTGACCAAGCTGACTAATGGGTTTTATGCCTCATGCATGTGATGCTGCGACAATGTCATACTGCTACAGAACGTAGGAAGTACAGTAACGTTGTTGCATCTTCACTCATTGAATTCCTACATCTGCAGGTGTACCCTGCTACACACCCAAAGCAGGGTGAATGTCTGCCAAGTGTGACAGCAAGGTGATGTCACTGCGTGTCTGAACATGTCTATGCACAAGACAGAACAGGTGCTTACATCCCAGGATCTCGAGGCATCTGGCTTGTCAACACTGCCAGCTCTGAGCAGCTTGACCCTGCTCTGCATGTTGGTCAGGTTGGTGATGACTTCATCCACTCGGTCATCCGTCAGTGAGGACCGCCGTGACAGCCGTGCTGCAATTGCTGATTCCCTGGAGAAGACAAAGTAGGACAATGTCAGCATGCGTGAGTCGCCACCTGTCTCATTGCGCAGCCTTGAAAGTACAGGGTTGAGTGACATGCAGGAGGGCTTCCTGCACTAATCAAGCTTGGGCTTCGAATATGAGAAGCCACTCTGCAGGGGTGTCTGGCATGTTATATACATACAAAGAATCGTAGCACAGTCCCTGGGACAGGCAGTGTCGCATTTACGTCAGAAGCATGGGCATGCATCAAGCATGGGCCACTGCAGGCATGCTGAAACTGTGCACCTGGGCAGCTAAGGTACTGAAGGCATATGCAAGCAGCAAGCTCCATCAGGCAATGGCCTGACGCTGCGTACCTCTGTGCAGAGGCACCTGTGACAGCAGCTGCACCTCTCTGAGTTGCGTCAGGTTGCAACAAAGGGCTGAAAGCAACCTTGGGTGCTCTGTCTTCTGGTCCAGGAACAACAGCACCCCCTGTCCCTGGGGTAGCAGCGACCTCACGTTGCGCAGGTTTTGCTGGTAAGGCGTTGAAGGTGCTGAGAGGAGTGGAGACAACAGCTGTCTTGAACAGAGCTTGCTGTTCAGTTGTCAGCTCATCCTCGTTGCCTTCCATGAAGTTGAACGCTCAGTTCACGGCTGGCAGTTTGGCTTCGGATTGCGGCATATGCAAACCGCGAGGCTAGAGCTGAGACATAGCACGAGTGCGGTACAATCAATGATAAAACGGAGGTGACAAGCCTCAGTTGGCTGTTCAGCCCGTCAGATACTCTTGCTTAGCAACGCTGCGCCACTACACATTTGTGCTATGTCACATTGCTGATTGCTTTACCCGCGTCTGCAGCTGCTAACGAGGCCTGCAGCATGAGGGAGCTGTTGCTGAAACTGAACAAATGCGACCCTGCAATGAAAGTTTATGCTAAGCATTGCAGTCAGCTGATGAGTTAACTTTGTGCACAGCAGGGTAAGGCAGCATGGACATATGCTATGAGATATGCCTTGCATATCAGACAGTGCTGAAACCTCCACGCAGCACCTCCTCGTGCAGACTTGTTCACTGAGCAATGGTTGATTTCTTCTGCACATCGCCTTTCTGCATACTTTAACTGCTGCTCAGCATGACCAACAAGCTTGTAGTACAGACCTTGTGCATGTGAACATCAAGTAAGCTTAGGGCTCAGCTGCACCCCCGTCTCCTGCCACCCCCATTTGCAGGCAAGACAGGTAGCTCATGGTCTCTAACCCAGCTGAAGCTTATCAAAGCCAGGTTCCAACAGCACCGATCTGTCACTGCAGTACAACCTCAAATGTCGATTCGTACAGGTGCTCGCATGTGCATTGCAAGCCTTAACAGCCACCTGTACTGCTGTTTATTGTTAGGCATTCATTGCTGGTCTGGTGCTTGGTATGACATATGATTGCTGTGAAGTGGCTCGGGCATAGATAGTGCATTAGCTTGGTCCATCTGCTTGCTGCTGTATGGCACTAATTGGCTCCAGTACATGGTGGGTTGACAGACCTGCAGACAGCAGACAAGCAACCTTGCAACATGGGCAGGGCAACAGCCCTGTGAGCAAGTTCTGCCAACACTACCTTGCTGAATGCTACGCAAGTTGGTGACATGCCCAGCATGTATGCATAACTCAATGTGCAAATCTAATAGTGTCTGGAAGTGGCATGACAGGCATCGGCAATCCATAGCTGCAGCTGCAGACAGTGTCACTGACTTCGCATCCTTCTCTCATGAGAGACCATGCTGTGAAACTCCAGTGGCGACATACATTGACATACCATCTGCATGGGTTTAGGGGTTTAGGGGTGTAGGGCGTAGGGTTCAGGAGACAATGCAGGCACACACCAGGCTTCCCTGCAGGCAGAAGGGCCAGATCAGCTGCTCCGACACGACACACAATGCACCCACAGGGCACAGCAATGCCTGTTTTGCAAGAGCAGCATACACCAACTGTTTGAAGGCTACCCCCAAGCAAAAGGTGAAGAAGAGGAGAAGTCAAGCAGCGCTGACAGGACGGCAAGCGTACAGGACTGACACACTAGCAGAACGTGAAGAATTTGTTTGTGTTGGGTGGTGTGATGCGATGCAGGGAAGTGCAATGCACAGCAGAGGCTCAGTTAGTCCTACGTCGCCAGTTGCAACTGAAAGCTGGCGCTGCAAAGCGTCGCTGAGAGCTGTTGCATGCATAGCTCAGCTGCAGCCTGGGCACACAGCTTGCATCTGTATCTGCATGCTCAAGACAACAGAGGTTGAGCTTGGACATGGCCGCATTGTCAGTATCNGTCTCATGGGCTGTGCATGAGACACATGCACACATGCATTGGGTTGTTGAAAGCAGCTACAGCATGTTCAGCATGTTCAGCTGGACGAAGCCCAGCTGAGCAAGATCTTGCAGCACAGGCGAATAGATGAGCCCATGTGTCAACACATGGAGGCTGAGGGTCTAGAGTTCCTGCAGTTCTCTTTCAGATGGGTCAACTGTTTGCTACTACGGGAAATCCCCTTTTACTTGGGTCTCAGACTTTGGGACACTTACCTAGCAGAGGGACCTCGAATGAAGGAGTTCCTCATATATGTTCTGGCAGCCTTCCTGCTCACATGGGAGAAAGAACTCAAGCGCATGGACTTTCAGGTTGGAACAGCTGTGATGTTCAAGTGCAACTTGTAAGCTGCTACACTTGCACATTGTAAGTATACGAAGCAAACAATGGCTGTTGTCTGCTTCCAGTACACTAGATGGGGTGCCTTGAGTGCTACAATATAGTTTGGCATATCGTGCACACATTGAGCTGCAGGAGGGCACTTGAAATCACTCAGCATTCAATCAGTCAAACACGTTACTGTGTGTGTAGGACTCGCCAGTTGCATGCACGAAAATCTTTGCTGCAAACGGCAGCCGACGAAGTAGTCATGGCTGCTGTTGACGATTACTCGATAAGATCTGAAGCAAATATTGCATCTAGGCAGCTTTTACATCAAATGTTGAGCATTTGAGATGCCATTTGCGGCAGTGCTGAGCATGACATGGCCTGCAGGAAATGGTCCTCTTCCTGCAGAAGCTGCCAACCGCAGAGTGGGATGAGACTGACATTGAAATGGTCCTGTCGAGGGCTTACATGCTACGGGCAAGCTTCAATGATGCTCGCAGCCATTTGAACTCATAGCCATTTGGTCTCATAGTCAGTTGAACTCATAGCCAGGGCAATAGCTGGTCACCAACACAGCTCAGCTGGCTATGAGCTTGCATCCAGCTTGCTACATGTGAAGGCGTGTCTGTGTATGGCAGCGCTAATACCTAGGATTGCCATTGCCCACCAGTATACGTGCCGTATCTTCCGTGGGACTTGGAGTTCGCATGTGACCTTGCAATCGATTAGCATTTGCCCGGGATGGCCTGCTCTAACAGTCAAAATGTTGTTGCTGACGCAGGCCTAGCTTCTTGTACACTAGTGGTTTGCAACGCTGCAGGACTATGTTCGGCACAACTCAATCCAGCTATTGTCAATTAAAAGCATCATTTCTTGGATTTACTAGCAGGCAGCAAACTTTCGTGTTGTACAGTATGCTCCTGTGCATAGCTGTGATGAAGTGTGCAGGAACAGGCTAAATCTATACATTTTGTGCGCATATTCATTGTTGCGATGCTTTTTAAGCAGCTGTGAGTCCAGGTCAAGAATTGGGAGGGAAGCTCAGGGCCTGGACGCAAAGTATATAAACGCTGCCACAAGCCGAGCCAGCTGTACATCAGCTCACAGCATGGCATACACAAGCAATGTTCCTGACACACAGCATATCTGATGACTGGACAGCCAATCTCCCTAGTTACTACTGTAGCATTACTGCTGTAAACTGCAAGGATAGCTGACAGCACATTTGTACCACATTCACCTGGTCATGACAGCTTATCAGACAGCTATCAGCCAGCTGCCCTGGTCTTGACCAAGATGCATTAGCACTTGCGTTCAAACGCGGCCTGCGGCTTCACTGTGCTGCACAAGCCTATGATGATACGGCATGACTATCACGAGCTGGATCAGCTGGAACTGCACACTTTGCTGCAGAAGTGTTCCACAGCCTGCTGGCTAGGTCAACATCATAGCTTTGGGGATGCGAGGGGACCAGAGAGGTCTTGCCCAACAGACTACCTGCACACAGCATCACACCATCCACCAAAATCTGCACCTACTCCAAAAACACAAAAAGCAGTGCAGCCTTAGATTTTAAGCACACATGCAGCAGTTTGCATCTGTTTGCACGGCCAGGTTCAACCATGCATATGTGCAGCAACAGCGGCAAGCAAAGACATCATGAGCAGCCATAGTATGTACCTCCTGAGAATCGGCGGACAGGCCAATCTAATGAGCTGTGCAACACAGCACTGACAGCCCAAGCTCCCCTTTGCAGATGCCCCAATAAGCTTTTGTCACTGCTTGAGCACCATCCAATTGCTGGGGATGCAAATGCTCCCCGAGCATAGAACTGCACCATCAGCTGAAGTCAATGCAGGGTTCAGTGTCTAGGGTTTACCTACAAACAGCCATGTAATACTGACCACCTGCATGAGTTCAGGATGAGTCATGCTGTGCACATGCGCCTTGCTACATCTGATGTAGGCTGCATGTGCTTGACAGACACGCTGTACCTACTGACCTCAAGGGCGTGCTAGGCACATAAATTGACCACTGTGGCTGCTTAGACAAGACTGGTGCTACATTTTGTCACTACATGCCTATAGGCGGCTGTATGAAGCATGTGATCTTGTTCTGGTTAACACTGCACATATGTATCAGGCATCAATGTCAAGTGGAGCAGAGAAACGCAACTACACCCACATTTGCCACTGATCTGTATGTCTGGCTGTTGTAAATATACAAGGTGTACTTCCCTTGACTGACATGATGTTTGCCTCAATGTCATGCCTATAAATTGCATATTGGCTTAGTCTGGGGACATGGCTTCACAGCATGGGACTACATGGTGACACTAGCATGAACACGTTTACAGCTTTAAGCAGATAAGAACGCTGTATCTTGTTGTTGACATCATAACGGCACCACTGTCTTGAGTACAAGCAGCAGGTCAGCCGCATGCAACAGCAATCACTGAGGTGAGCAACACTTGGCATGAAAGGCTATTGAATTTGTTATTGGCCAAGCATAGGCTCATCAAATGCACCAATATATCACGCATGCAGTTCCAAAACATCAAAGGGCATCAGAGACCTATGACTGCCTCACACTTCCTTGGCAACTAGACCCTTTAGCAACTCTGCTGGCTGACAGAAGCAACCATGTCTACATAGCAGGCCGAAGCCGCCAGTGTTGCGACTCAGTATTGTGCAAATCAGGTGTTTTTGACGGGAGGACTGACCCTGAGCTCTGACTGCTTGGGTCTGTATGGCAGGCCTTTTTGGACTGCAGATTCTTGCAAGGGTGTGGTGGCTGCATGTATCACAGCACTGGCGCCGTCCTTGGTGGGCGCATGCAGGTTCCTGATGAACCAACGAATAGGACCTGGGAGGCGGGAGTTGGCATAAATGTTGGATGAGACTGCACCAGGATCAACTGCACAGGACTGCACATCAGCAGGTGTGTCAGTGTGCAGCTGGCGGTGTGTCAGTGTGCAGCTGGCGGTGTGTCAGTGAGCAGAGGTGAGAGTAATGGGTCCTGATGTTGACAGCAGAGGCATTTCTGGCTGGAACAACACCTATCAGGCTGCTTTGCAGGATCAATGACTGCCATTGTGCCAATGGCAGCGCTTGCCGACTCTGAGTTGTAGCATGCTACATCTGCAGGTGTTTGCCATCAGAAATTGGTCCCAGAATCAGGACTGCTGGGCATACACGTATGCTGGCCTTGCATTGATAAGACTGGTGTGCATGCAACACTGATTACACAAAGTCGTGATAGTCACTCATGTGTTACTGGCAAATGCACTATGGTTTATGCGACCCTGCAGACATTGGGGGCTGGGCGTCCATTGCTAGTCCATACAACATGATGCAGCAGCATACAGCAGCAACAACCCAGATGTGAGATGCAGACAGACAGACAGACAGACAGTTGATAGCTTGTCACGAAAGCTCACCACACAAGCAACTGGATGCATGTGTGTACTAGGCACAGTGTCACATCTGTGACCCACAGGGACCCTACACTGCATGTGATATATGTTGAAAACTGTATGAAAAGTTGCAACATGCAAAGTCATGAACATTGAATTCACCTGGACCCCACGGGGACCAAGACGCCTCTGAGACTCATATGCAAACAGGACGTTTGCAAGCTTGGTGTTGGAGTACTGACTGCCTTTGTCCCAGTCAGATAGGAAAGCTTCCGTGTTCCTGTCTAAATGGCCAGAGCGGTGCATGATGGAGGACACATTCACAACCCGTGAAGGTCTTGACGCTATCAAAGTTGACTCCAGCAGCCTAGTTAGGTAGTAAGGGCCCAGATAGTTCACCTGCATCATTGAGCTGCTGCTCAAGCGGTGCCAGTGCTGAAAAGCAGCATGCAAAGCTTGTACATTGCTGTCTTCATGCATGCAGTGGCAGAAGGAATGTGGTTGTTTGCTGGTTAGCTGAACACAGGAATGGGAAACTTCCACGCACTGTTCTGACTGGTGAAAATGCTCTTTATGTAAGCACATGGCAGGATTGCAAGACCATCTACATGAAGCAAGCCAATGTGTTGCTTGTTCGTTGATGCACTGCATGTATTCCGGCAGCGCTGTGGAAGCCCAGTATTGCACACATATGGGTTGGGCTACCCTACCTGACAAAGGAGGCCGACTCCTTGCTCAGTCTGCTGCTCAGGCATGTAGTTGGCGCCAGCATTGTTCACAAGCACATGCAAGGGTCTGCCTTGTTCCTTGTAAGATGCAGCAAACTGCCTGCAAAATACTTGGCAGGTGATGATGACATTTTCATTGTTCCAAATATCACCATGGTACAGATGGTCATGGGACTGTACAAGCAGTAGGCAGGCAGTCGCTTTCAAAGCACAATAACTCTGCCAACCTGATGTTCTTTAGATCAGAGAGGTCCAGTCTGGGTCCAACGCTGACTTTGGCTTCTGGTATGTCAGCCCTGCCGTGTCGCAGCATGTGTTGACAGGCAGCCTTGCAGCAGACTGCTGGGGTGAGGTGTGTTCTCAGCATCTGCACCTGATTTGCGCTGCTGTGGCGCGCGCTGCATCCGTGTTTC
>KN805342.1:0-23151 GCA_000818905.1 Trebouxia gelatinosa | reverse complement strand
CCCCCGCGCCCCCAGAACTCATACATAGACACACACACAAACACAAACACTTGCATTGCAGTGCATACCTTCACCAGACAGCTGGGCCAGTCAACTGCCCCAATCTTCAACGTTCACTGCCTATTGGATAAGCAGACAGTTGACTTGTCACACGACCACAGTTCACTTTAGGATGCACTGCATGGCAGTTGAAAGTCATGGTTGCCTTGACACGCTGACTTGCCCCACTCCTGACCTGTAGCCACCCTTCTGACTTCACATTCCCCATTCCTTCCCACCTTCACTGCCATTGGGAGTCTTGTTGCATGGCCTACATCACTGTCTATATCATGCGCTTATGTCAACAGAGTAGGTGGTGTGCCCTGCATTATGTTGACTACATAATGCCATGGGATGTTGAGGCCATAGAGTGCTGACCGAGTGCGTTGTGCGTGAGTCCCACAGAAACAGCGAGCCAGCTCCACCTTGCAGCTTGACTGTGTCAAACTGATCCCAGTAGGGCAGCTGGTCTGGAGTAAACTGGTAGTGGTCAGGAATGTTTGCCAACTCTTGAGGGGAAAGGCCTGACACAGTGTGGAAGAAGTCCTGGTGCATTTTGTTGGACTTGTCCTTCACCATCAGAGTGCCTTCGCAACAAGCAGCCTGTGAGGGAGCGACAAGCATCAGTGCACTGGTGTTGCTGGCTGAAGTGACTTAGCGCAGAAGCCATATAAGCTTTGAAGCACATTTGCAGGCTGCGTGGTTGTTTGCTTGATGGCAGCACCCAAGACTCAGCCTGCAAGGAAGAGCTGCATTTTCTTTTGACATAGCAAGGCTTCTGCATGCTAGACTGATTGCCCCAGAGGCGAACGCAGATGTTGGCATGCCGTGCAGCACTTGACCACAGGGTGTGCCTGACTAGATGTATCACATGCTAGGCAGTAGCAGAGTGGAGCATCTNATTACTCAAGACGCGTCAACAGCAAGGTGATTTGTGTCTGCACTCTGTAGCCTAGTTGGTGCGCTGATCCTTTGATAGATGTCTGCTGGGCCACTTGATGCCATCAATGATATCAAATAGTTTGAGCATCTGTCACAGCATGCCCTCGTACTGACATGCTATGATACATTGCATCGAGAAGGCTTGCAGCCATATGGTATACCTTCAGCTCAGGTGAGGCAGAGAAAATCACTTCCCAATCAAAGCATAGCGCCATCGCAGTGCAGTGTCTCTCAAAATGTGCTACCGCTTGACTTTGTTGTCTGATGCCAGTTGTTCTTCCCAGGGCATTAACGCAACTGTAACGCCCCCATTGTGTTTATCATAGTCATCCCAATGTCTTTAGCTTGCTGAGATGTCAAGGCCAACTCAAGTGATCCTATGAGCCTTGACAACTCAGCAAGCTGCACATCTTGTGGTGACAACCATAAACACTATGGGCGCATCATACTCTGCATTGGTCGCCCATTTGTCAAAGCTGCTCATGCACTGCAATATTGAATGTGCCCTACAGCCGTTGTGGTGATAGGGACACTGCAGTTCAGGCAGAGGGCACTTCAAGACTGGGTGTGCTGTGACAGCCCTTGTGCCTGAACACTGCAGTCCAGGGCACTTGGTAGTTGGGTGCTCTTTGGCAGCTCATCCATCTGTTGTGGGAACACTGCAGTCCAACGCAGAGGGCATGGCCCAGCTGCTGTGCGGGCTGCTGTATCTTGAGAGGTCAGACATTACAGCGCCTGACAAGCCAAATTTGAAGCTTCCCCTGCCAGGATGCGCCTCATGTTGGGCTTGACAGGCGCTGCAATGTCTGNAATAATAATAATAATAATAATAATAATAATAATCAGGTGTGCCAGCTGATGCTAGGTACCTAATGGGCGTGTCCCTACCTAGTTCTGAGCATGCCAGTTGCAGGTAATCTGCTCATTTGGGGTGGTCACTTTTTGTTATGTGCAATGCACGCTCATGCACTGCTGACTAGCCATGCAAAGGCACTTAAGCACCACAAGATAGCCCCTAAAACATGTTGCCAAGTTGGCATGCACTTGCTGGTATACTGCTACACTTGGTTCAGCGCTGTGCCACCAAGTGGTTCCGCTGCAGCTCTTACAGCGCCACCACGAGGCAGCTCAGCCTTGCAGCTCAGCCTTGCAGCTCAGCTCATGCCCTCACTTCGCGGGCATTCCTGCACTCCTCAAACGGACAGCTCATACAGACAGCATGCAATGCCGCCAGATGCCATTGCCTGCTGTGCTTGCGTGGCTGAGCAGCTGTTGCAGAGCTACTACTCCGGAATCCAGGCATGCCAAACGTGACAGGAACACAACATCTGTCACATCGCTATGTACATATCGACTGATGGTCTCAAGCATTTTGTGGGCAGTATGGGACATGGTCGTCGTCATTTACTGATTATGCGCTTGTCAGATGAATTTTAGGTCTCCACACAAAAGCCCATACTACATTTCGACTCCAGTCAAAGGCTCCTAGTATCATCAACACACACGCTGCATGGTTTCGGTCCATTCCACCCCAGGACTACTATTGCATACCTCATGCTTGCACAGCTTTGTGTTTGCCACAGGTTGCTACAGAAGGCGATGCTTTCACCATGGCTTTTCATGATCCCCTGGATGCAGTCTCATGGGCTCTGGAAGTGCAGCACAGGCTGCTGCTGCTGGACTGGCCTGCAGACCTGCTGAGTCAGCCTGATGCAGCCCTGCAGTGCTGCCTGGATCAGCAGATGCACAACGTGGTGGTGTTCAAGGGCCTGCGTGTGCGCATTGCAATGCACTGTGGCCGCCCTGATGCTGTCCAGGTGAGTGCATCACATACTTGAGTGCATGCAGGCGGGTTGCATTTGACATACGTACACAGTGTCATCTGCAATGATGATGCATACCTGGACTCACCACATACTGCACATGCTGTTTGCATATGTGTACACAACACTCTAGGATGCATCCAAAGCATGCCTGCTTGATGTCGTGTGCTCACGTGGACTGCTTGTGCCTTGTCCAGCCCATTCCAGCCTGCCGCACTGTGCAGCATGACTGTGTACATGAATGACGACTCACTTGTCTGTCCATACGTGTCTGCGTCTTGACAACATGCAACCTTCCTGTTTGCTCAAGAGAGATCTGCAGGTGCATGCCCAAAATAGGGTAATAGAGCTTGAACATGGCCTCGATCGAAAGAGGTAAAATAGCGCGGGTTGTATATGCTCAATCATGTGACAGAAAGTAGTCATGAGCACACAACTCGTTAATTTTGCGATGTAGCTGCAGATTGCGATATTGCGCGACAATTTTGGACCCAAATTGCTCAGAATTATGTCAAATTCATGATGGTGTCATGTTGGAAATCTACAATGCAGGCTCACAATGTGACAAGGCAGATAGAGTACAGGGGGGATATGGTCAGCCTGACAGAGGCGCTGGTGGGCTTCCCAGCCGGGGGGCAAATCCTGCTGAGTGATGCCATGTATCAGCGTGTATATGGCCGCTTACACACAGCCAACTTTGTGGACCCTAGGCCTGCCTTCAAGCCAGACCTTTCCGCTGGTATGTCAGCAGTTTGCAATGATAAGTGAGCCAGAGTTTGGTGTCCTCAAGATTTACCTGATGTCCCCTCAACACACTCAGTTGCGGGGGTGCCTGCATGGCGCAACCCACACTGCAAACCCCCGGAAGCAATGCTGTTCTGCTATACATGCATGCATCAGGTCAGTGGACAGGTGTGTTGCTGGTGAACACAGGCTTGATGGGTTCTCCTGGTTGAAGCCTCTCTGCATGGTCATGTCACACTGGCATGCTCAACCCAGGCACAACACCTGCACAGCAAACTGACATTGCGTGCTCACCGGTCCAGGATGTGTTGTGAGCCCATGCCTTGACATGTCTGTCTGTGTGCGTGTGCCCTACATTTGATGTGGGCTTGAGTGCTGTGCAAAACATCTCGGGACAAATGGCCGAGCGATGCAGCGTGACTGTGTTGATGTGCAGGTGCACAAGCATTGCCTGGCCGACAGCACAGCGCAGTCTCGCACATACAACCAGACTTTGCACCTACCCTAGACACTGACCACACAGGCGGCAATTCGCTGCCTTCCGAGCCTGCCAAGGACAACCAGTCTCAGTCTGCAAACTGCAGCCCAGACAACGCCTTGCTGCAGCAGAATGGCAGCCCTGCAAGCCTTAGCAGTGTACCAGGCCTGCAGTCGAGCTTGCAAACGCAACCAAGCTCACTCAGTCAGCCTGCATTACATGCACAGTCAAGCTCAACCATGCAAGCTCAACTTTCCATACCATCAGACTCCAGAGTGCATCCCCTAAGCTGTCTCAGGAGCCCCAGTAAGCAATACAGTAGAGCGCTGTCAGCCAGGACTAGCATCCAGCCTCAGCATCTGACCAAGGGTGCAAGCTTACAGTCATCACTGTCACATGGGAGGAACCTGGAGTTGCTGTCAGCATATGCGCCAGAGCAGGACGGCAACGGTGGCATTGGTCTTGCTACTCAAGCAAGTGCAAATCTGCCTATCTTACCGACGTCCAGTAGCCTCTCAATACAGAAGCTGCTTTCTGGTGAAGCTTTTCTCTGCTCCCAGTGCTCATGCTGGTGCAAACACAGCTGGGCCAAATGTGTTCCTGCATTGAGTATCATGCAAAATTCGCTCGCCAATCACCAGACCACCACGCATTGTTTGTGTATGCATGGTGAGTTGTACAACCTATCATGGGCTGTTGACATTGTGTGTGTACACAGGCATGTTTTCTGTGCTGGTTCTGTTGCAGAGTTGATCTGTGACACCCTGGTCGCAGGTTTCCAAGCCAGGAACCACACAATGCCTTTCATAATGCCTACATCACAGCATGCATTACATGTACGTCAACAAAGTATGCTTGCTTATGTGACTCACAGCCAAATGCAGGGTCAGGTGACATCTCTGGGGCTTTTGAGGGATCTTGGACCCCTGCAACACGGCGTCAGATCCATCCCGCCCCCCCATCTCGAAGGGCGTCATTTGCCCCTGGGATCAAGGCAAAGCAGAAATCCAGCTTCTGGCAACACATGCAGAGGTTTTGGACCATGATGCTCAGCGCAGTGCAATCAGCCTTCTGTTGCTTTGCCAAGCAGCAGAGCCAGGCTGAGAGACCACTATGGGGTAAGCGATTTGTTGGGCACACATACAAAGTACAAATGGCCAACATCCGTCTTGACAATCCGCATTTACCACCTTGAAGCCTGCTGACTGTCACAGGTCTGTGTACCAGCATAGACTGGGGGATGCAAGGATTATGTTGCAAGACATAGGGGCATTAGAAACAGACACCTCAAGTGTTTTGCAGGCAAGCAAACCAGAGCCCCTGCTGATTGCAAGGACCATGCACTGTAGTCTACGTGTAGTGAGCATGCTCCCTGATACTTAGCGCCACCTAGAAGAAGTAGTAGTAGTGTTGCTGCTGTGTGCTGGGGCTGTCACCCCGCACAGATGCCAATCATGCATGGCAAGACCTGAACTATACACAGCTTACATCCACAGTCCCAGAAATGCACCTCGTTTGAGACCTCCGTAACAGCGTCCCAAGTTTTGGGACAAGCCAGCATGCAGCACTGTCATGTTTGAGGCTCTGCTAGCACTGTTACTGCTGGTTTGCTGTTGCGCCACATGGATGCAAGCTGACTAAGGCAATTGGTCACCCAATAGTTCATTTCACTGCAATCCCACACGGAGCATAGGTAAAATGCATCATTGCTCCCTAAGCCTCCCAAAGGAGGGGGGGGGCGGGGGAGGGGGGGGGGAGGGGGGTCCAGCATGAGCATTGACGTACCATCAAGTCCTACAGCATGCTTGCCAGCAAAAGCTCTTACATACATGCAGGCTGACTTAGCTGCTATCCACAAGATCCCTAGCGCAGCAGTCCCAGGTTGATCTCGCACACACACACTGCTGCAACAAGCATTGGGTTACTCTGGTATCAATGCATGCCTTCAGCTTGGTCCCCAAATAATGCCCCTGCCACGTGAGAAGTCCATGGCGCTGCAATCCTGGCATGAGCGGGGTCAGGCTGTGTGTGACTTGTACTTGTTGCACAGGTAGGCTGAGGCCCGGAGAAGTCCATGGCGCTGCAATCCCAGGACGAGCGAGGTCATGCTGTGTGTGACTTGTGCCTGGTGCACAGGTAGACTGAGGCCCCTGCCAACGGAGAAGTCCATGGCGCTGCAATCCCGGCATGAGCGGGGTCGTGCTGTGTGTGACTTGGCTGACATGGGCACATTCTATTTGGCAGACTTTGCAGATAAGCAGTGCTGCCCACTGGAGGGGCAAGCAGTGCATGGGGGCATCCACATCATGCAGATCATCGCGCCCAGCATGCTCATGCGGGTGCTGTATTTCCCTCGTCTGAGCTCCACATTCCAGGTGTGCTCATCTCCACACTCCAGGTGTGCTCATGTTGCACTCTATCTTGAGTTGTCTGTATAGAGGCACAGTTATTACGACATGCCATGGTCTTCACACCCTATTTGCTATGCTTGGACAGGCTCAATTCAACGCAAGCGACATACTCTGTGTAGAGTTTGAATTGTCATTCTGTGCACTGGGGGAGGGGGGGAAAGGGGGTTGGGTAGAAAGGAGGTGCCTATGTGTTTGAGGGAAGACTGGTGCGCAATAACTCAAACCCTGACACATCAAACTTGTCTGTCAGACTGTGCCAGAAATCCTCACTGTAAATCATAGCGTGAAGCAACATGCTTGTTGCAGATTGCACCTGGCCTTCGGGATGCTCCAGGTGTGCAGGCTACCTGTGAGGATTTGTTCCAAAAACCCGCCAATCTGGTTGCAACCATTGTGTTCTGTGGACCCGCCCACTTGAAGGTCAGCTGGCATCACCAGCAGCCTTTGCACCCATTAGATGCGTGGTCATGAGCATTTGCAGTTTTGCATTGTGTCTTGGTACAGCTCTGCTTGCCATGTTGCGCATTTCAAACCAGAGGGCAGTTGAGTAATACAACTTGAGAACACACCTTATATCACAGCAATCGCTCATCAAGTTATTCAACGCTCAATGGCATAGCTACGCTTGAAAAGATCAGAGTCCGTGTTTGCCTGCCACACCCCTGCTTGCAACAGCATTGTCAGACTGTATGCATGTGTCTTGTTGCAGTCAAGATGTACAACAGGCGCTTGACCTATTTTGGGATATTCATCGCGCACTTCCTCTGCTGCACAATGGCAACATGACCAACACAACATGACTGGCTGACATGTGCGTCTCAGCTGTACACACCGCAGGACATGACAGTTGGGCTTTGCACACCCTTCAACATTACATGTCTCCACAACCAGAGCATGCGTTGCACTGCAGACATTGCCCACATCATGTTGCACTGTGCACAGCACACTGCCCAATCACAGCAACTTCCTCAGACCGCAGGTTGCTGCTTAGTGTGATCCCACTGCACTCTATACGTGTACTGTAATGCATTGTGACCATAGCACAACATAGCCGCAACTGGTAAGACAAGTATGTGAGCAAATGCTTCACCCATTGTCAGGTGGCCTAGTTCTGAGAACCGGTGTGCAGCTCGCTGTAAGGGGCTCATCAAAGCAGATGGGCAGCACGCTGTACAAGGCTCATTGTAGCAGTGCATGACATGGCTATCTGCTGTACAGGAACTGGTACAACATGATGCAGAGCTGGCCAAGAGAGCGCTGCTGCAGTTCCAGTCTTGTGTGAGGACAACGCTGTTGGTCAGCAATGGATATGAGTGTCAGGAGAAGGTGCAGCATTCTCTGTTGTCTGTCATCTGCACATGCACAACCTGACACTGGGGGTTGGGCAACATATCAACCTGCCACCGTGATGCATCTTGAAAGCTTCCATGTACTTCAGTGCTGTTGAGTACTTGTTTTGCCTGATATACTGTGCTGTGGCAGCGCATGATGGGTGTACACAGTAGCAGAAACTAGGTTTATGGTGCACATGCTGTTGGCATTGTCAACCAACAGCAAAGCTGTCCTGAACAGCTAGGCTGATGACTTGTGCAGCAAGTTGCACTGACGAGTGATGACCTGATGGACCTGATGTGATGCTGCAGGATGGTTTGTTCATGATAGCCTTCACATCTCCAAGGGGTGCCATAGAGTGGGCTCTGCTGTTGCAGCTTGCACTTCTGAGGTGAGGGACTATTACACATGGACTAGTCATGCGAGGCACGCGGTGCACCTACATGAGTCATGAGAGATGTGCATAGCACATGCACTAACATCGTGCGGCATGCACTGCATGCACATTAGCTGCATCATGCATACTCATGCAGTCTGCCTTGAGGGTTGCTTGCGCACTGCGTTGAGTGAGACCACACGCGCTACAGGGGCATGCTAAGCAGCTCTGTCTTAGCAGTGTTGATGCTTTGGAGGGCTGCTTTGTTAGTCATGTCAGTAAAGCATCAATCTTCAGGTATGTTACAGTTTGTGGCATGGCCGCCCAGGTTGTGAATGCATGTTGTACATGGCATCATCTTTTGCAAAACCGGAGGCTTGGAGACAGTGAGACTGCCAGGTGTGAGGTACGGACATTTGTACGGACAGGCTCAGACGGTGTGAGGTACGGACAGGCTCAGACGGTGGACTTACCAGCTAATGTATGGGCCAACACTCTGCATTGCATGAGACAATACTCTGTGGTGTACAGAGAAGGTGTCAATGTTCTCACTGCTTGGCTTGGTCTTGCAGGGTTGCATGGCCACCTGAGCTGGAGCAGCACTCGATGACTGCAGAGGTCAGATCTTCTCNGAAACGTGTCGTGCAGGTGATGCACAATGATATCAAGTCAAGCAATATTCTGTTGAGCAAGGACGCAATTGTGGCCAAAATAGCTGATGTGGGCACATCAAGAATAGCAGAAGTAACACACAGCACACCAAGCCTGCCCTGTTTGGGAACATTTGCCTATGCGGCCCCTGAGCAACTGATGGGCCAAAGAGATGTCTGCACTGACAAGGTAGCCCTGGTTGCATGCCACACTGTGAAGAGAGACAGGTCACAAGCTGCATAGTACAAGGCGCATAGCAAACACAGTCTGCACCAGTAAGGTAGCAGCTCACGTGTGCAGTGTCCTGCCATGCACTGCTCGCTGAACATTCTTACTCAGCAGCATTGTTGGGCAGAGTTTATGCGCAGTGTAGCAGTAGCATATGCGTGTAGCGTGTTGAGTATGCATGGTGTGCAAGGTATGCTGCAGGGGGGTGCAATGCCTTTCTGCCCAGCATATGCTGTGCAACAGCCATATGCATATATTGCTTACAACGCTTGTATGGTTATGAGTGTGATGGGTGTGCTATTGATTGGCTATGTAGTCATGTTTGCTCTTAACGTTAGCATGCCAAGCGTCATGTCCTTGTGCTGGAAGAGGTGAAGCTGGGCCCTGATGTCTGTTGGAGTGTCATGACAAGCTGAGCAGTATATACAAGTTGATGACATTCCTCAAATGCATACATTCTGACTGGGATGCAGGTGGACATGTTCAGCTTTGGCGTTGTGCTGTGGGAGATTGTCACGCAAGAGAGACCGCGCAGAGGGGATCTGAGAGTCACCAAGTGCCCAGAGGAGTGCCCTCAGGCTGTTGAAGATCTCATAACTGCGTGTGTGAGCTTTGAGCCAGATCAAAGACCTTCAGCTGCTGATGCATATGGCCTGCTGGCATCATTCATGAATGTATGAGAGTGTAGCACAGATGATCACTCTTTGAGGAAGTCTTCAGGCAACAACTGACGGGCAGGTGTTTTGGATTTTCGATTTATTGACTCATGGCATAATACACATTGTGGACCCTCTGTGAACAGCATCAGCAAGCATCTGGGAAGACAAGCTGTCAGCACAGCATGCCTGCAATGACTTTGGGCAATGGCAGGGACAGACAGATGTCACACAGATTTGCCTGGCACATGCATGTGTTATAGTTTTATTACCAACTTGTTTGGCTGATGAACTGACAGGAATGATTCATGTATGCCTTCTAGGGCAGGATCGAGTCTCGTTTGACGATCATTTCTGATACTTATCTTCATGTACATGTTTTATGTAGTCATAGGCTGTCCATCTCAGCAGTGTACAGCATGAACTTGCCCGCAGAATTGTTCCTGGGGCACACAAGTAGCAAATGCCAATACGCAGCAATGGTGCAAAATCTGTGTACTGTTGGTTTACTGCTACACAGATGTGTTTCACAAAACTGTGGGTTAGTTGCAGTTGGTGTGACGGAGCAGAAACAATCCAAGGCCGTCGTCACTGATACCCTTGACCTGCCTATCTGCGCCGCAGCTGAACAGCTGATGGGTGCCCTCCCGGAAGGCTAGCCCAGTGACAATGTCTTTGTGCCCGTTGCTGCCATGCAGGGACCGCAGATACTGCCGCCTCTTGGGGTCCCAGATGTGTATTTTCTTATCACCACCACCTACCGCCAAGAACCTGTGCACAGGCTCCCAGTCAAGTGGCTGGTTTCACTATGTTGATTGCAGTAACGATGCCATGCCATGCTGGTGGTATTGCATGTGCATATCCCACTCCTGAACAGTTGTGCACTACCTGGTGAGGTGTTGTAAACTCAGTTCGAGTCTCGTGTTCAATACAGACAATTTAGCAACACAGTGCTTTAGAGACCTATTGAGCAAGCAGACAGGCTTCCTCTATGTATGCATGCATGAATTGGTGTGCTGAGCACATCCTGGTCTGCGCAGCAAATGGGCTTGCAACCTGTCGCAGCAGATGCTGTTCAGCAGCATGTACTACACATGCCTGACACACAACAGCCTCATGTACCTGTCATCAAAGCTGATTGCAATAGCCAGCAGGGCATTCTTGCCCACAGATTGGGCTTTGCGCTTGACCCAGTCTGCTGTGGTTCCTGTGCTTTGCGCTGACTGCACTGTGTGCTGCCAGTCAAACTTGGTGCGCTTGCCTGACTGAAGTTCGTGGGCATGAATGCAACCGTTTTTTGACACAGAGTAGGCTGTGCCCTCATCTGAGCTGAGGCACACTGCTGTCACAGGAAGCCTACTGCAGCACAGGAACATGTCTCGACAGCTTTGACTCACTCATCTGTAACCTGGAAGGAGTATCACATGCATGTGTTCATCGCCTCAGATTGCCAAGCAGATTGCAGCATCACACATAGCAGTGACAGGGCCTGCGGGGTATGTCAGCAACTGTGAATACGATGAAAGCTGTTGCGAAATTGCTAGCAAGTTGGGCTTCTCTACAGCTGTTGCAGCCTGAATGGCATTCGCCAGAGTAGGCTGAGCAGCTCAGATCAGCAGTGTTGTTGCTTAGCAGCTTGTTTGGAAAAAATGCAGCACTCGTTCAAAGCTGCATCTCCATTGATGCACTGTGTACAAACATCTGTGCTGCAGGAATTGGCCGCTGGGATTTGTGGAACAGGCAAGCTGTTGATGGTGTCAATGAGTGTTGAGCATGTTCGGGCACCGACTCCTGTGCCACATCTCTGGCAAGGTGCTCCTACCTTGTTTTCAGAAAGCGTCCTGATGTGCTAGCTTCTGCGCCTGAAGAAGTCCTCATATCCGGAAGCTGTAAGCGCTCAGCTATTCTGCGCTGCATGTAACCAGCTGCCTGCAGTCACAAAGTTGTAATTGCAATCAGCATTTAGACGCATAGCACACCATTGCAAGGATGCCATGTACTTTTGCAATCAGCGTACACAGGTCATGAGTCGACTGTATCAGCATGAGTGTGCACCTCCAAGGCGTTTTGTCTCAGGAGTGCCCCCAAGCTATCATGCTCTGCCCCTTCTTCTGCCTCTGCACATTGACCACATGGTTATTTCAAGTCGGAGCATACAGCAGGTGCGGATGCTTGAGGGTACGCACCAGAGTCGCTTGCTCTCTGACCTTCATCCATAGCTTTCATCTGCTGCAAGTAGTCCTTGGCTGCAGGAGGCAGCAGGAGATCAACGTTTTAGGCACATGTAAGCGCCCAGAAAGCAAGCAACGTTTTAGGCACATGTAAGCGCCCAGAAAGCAAGCTGAGTGTGGTGTGTACCAAGACGCAACCGCTTCTCTCCTGCATTCTCTGTCTTAGGTTCTTCCTCTCCTTCACTGGGTGCATCGCTGTCACTGTGCTCGAAGAACTCATCCCTGGTGGCGTCCTCTGGAAAGGCAGAGGAGGCAGAGCGCTTCTTCTGTCCTCTGACAGGCAACTTTTTAGCACGGCTTGGTTTGGGCTTTGCCATTCTGTGATACAGTGCCGAACGGTGTCAAGCCTGCTGCACAGGAGTGCCGTGCGTTGTCAGCTTGCAGGTGCACTGCAAAGCTGTGCACACCGCTGGTGTTGCAACTGGTAGGCACGGGGCTGAATCGCCGTGAAGGAATGCACTTGCAATAGCAGCACGTGCGTTCAGCTCTTGCAAGTTGCAAACAGACAAACAGCAGTGACGGTGAAACGCTTGACAGGAGGTTTATTGCGGNCAGTCTTTAGACATGTACACTTAAGACAGTCTCAACAGCTGAGCGTCTTTTTGTCTGTCTTTAGCTTTGCCGTCTATAAGTGTCTTTCAGACAGCCTGTCTGTGCACTGTCTGGTAGACACACCGTCTTTGACGAGTCTTTGAGGGAGCACGTCTTTGACAAGTCTTTGAGGCAGCGCGTCTTGTGGAAGTCTTCAGGACAGCGCATCTTGTGGAAGTCTCAAGATTGGATGACTCATGTAATGTCTAATCTGGACAGACTAGCTGTGTTGCTTTGGCGTTTACTGTTCATGCATGTATTTGATGATTACACGTTCCTGTCACTCTATACACCCCCAAACCCGTACCACTATCACATACTGATACTGCAATATACTGAAACAGACCATAAACAATGCTATGCTCATGTCATGGAACAGTCAAGTACCCAGCAAGGTTGTCATGTACTCACTGTACTGAAGCAAGATACAGCTGCTACAAGTCCAATGTGCAAGCTCCTAAGCAAGCTGTGCACCCATGTACAGTATTGCTAGATCATGCCAAGGGGCTCGATCATGCGCACAGCGTGTACGGGCGGTACACAGGACATAGTAGCTTCAGGCTGCAAGTCTGTCACTACAGGAGGCAAGGTTTCCTGCTGCCTGCAACCTTGCAGCTGCAGTTCAAGGTGGTCCCTCCAGTTCTTCGAATTCCACAATCTGTAACTTTGGTTTTGCTTCATGGAGTATCATGTCATGTATACCATTGGCGTATTCCATGATTGCTGTCTCATCAGTTGCAGCTTGTTTGGTCTTGTTGTCATGCCTGCCAGCCTTGCTGATAGATAGCTCTTTGTTCACCTGTGCGCAGGTCGGAATTCAATTTGTTTACACAGCACGGATTTGCTACATTTTGGGATTGCAGCACTACAGTATGACTACACTGTATGCGTTGATTTACATGACCAATGTACCACTTGAGCAGCTAATGTTCCAGACACTGTACAACAGCTATGCAGTCAAAGAGTGACAAGGGAAAGCTGTGAGACGCAACAAGCAAGCATACGATTTCATGAGCAAATACAGTATCACAACGTCTGGCTCACTTTCACAGTTCAGAAAGCCACTTCATCGACACACATCTTACATGTGAACTCACAGGGTTGGGTAATTGAGGCTATAGTGTTCTGCCACTACAGCAGTTAAGTTGCCTTGTTCCTGAATATAGACGAGGTCTCTCCTACATTGAATTCCTTGGCGAAGTGAAGGCCTAGGGGCCATGCCTGTTGTACTTGCCCCAGCAAGCTACAGCGCTGTAGAATGTCAGAATGCATAGCGTGTCCCTTCACCAATTTGCTGGCTTGCTTTGCACACCTGTGCTTCCGTACTGCAAGAGGTAAGGCGCCGCTGAGGAGTCAAAATTTGAGAGCCCTGTCATTTATGACTTTGGCTGCGCAACTTGCATCATGATGCTGCTTTACACAGCAACCAACGGGGTGATTGTAGCAGCATCATCTGTGTCTTGGGAGCAGGAACACTTTGACTGCTCTGCATAATAGGCAGAGCAAGACAGGTGGCCATGCAGCAAGATTACAAGTTTCTCTCAGCAGCTGTGCACCAACATCCTTCTTCCTCAAAGTTGGTCTTGCCCATAGTCACGTGACTGCTTGCTCTCGTTGTGAGGAACGTTGCCTTGCGGCATCTATTGGCGCTACGTTGTCCGCGACACAGCAACGCTCTCGCTGTAAGGATCTCGGTCATAAGCTGCACCAGCCTCACAGGCGTTGTGCTTCAACAAGCGCCGGAAAGGCTATGCAGCAAGTGCGCAGCTGTCCGCACCAGCAGGCTATGTTGTTGTCTCGAGTCTCTCGTCNAAAGTTTTAGCGCTGAGTGTTCAGAGCTCGCAGCTCAGTGCAGGTACCCAAAGCCTGGCGAGAACAGCTAAAAGGGATGCACCTCTCTACAGGCAGATCCAAGCTCCACAGCAGCGTCACTGCTCAAGACGGCACCCGCAAGTTCCTGCTGCAGCTGCATGATGGCCTCATTGTGGAGACTGTTGGCATCCCTGCTGATGATGCAGACAGGCCACGCCTCACCTGCTGTGTTTCCTCTCAGGTCTGGTCTCTGTCAACACTTGTAGCCTTTTGATCAGTGTGCCCTCTGTGATGTCTCTTACTCGCTCCCATGGCCACAGAAACGGCTGCATGCTGCTTTGCTTTCTTTGAAGTTGGTGTCATGGCCAGAGAGTAGCAGAAAGTAAATTTTTGACTGAATTGAGTTGTTAACATTCATGACTTAACAATTTTTAGCCCTGATGGGCTGAACTGTTTGTGTGTTGTTGCTGTTCATGCTTTGACATTTCCATCACCAGATGAGCTAATGAATTGTGCAACATCTATACACGCACATTTATATATGCATAGAAACTCAATTCTGCCAAACATTTACAGTGTCATGTCAAATATTGACCCAGGAAGTATCCTGAGATAGGCCTCTTGCAGGCAGGCAAATCAGACTCCCAGCAATGTTCAGGGCGTCGGCTTTTGTTGAGATCATTCGTAGCATTCAACTGCTGCAGGTCGGGTGCCCACTGCGCTGCTCCTTCTGTGCCACTGGCAAAGGAGGGTTTGCTAGAAACCTCAAGGCACATGAGATTGTGGACCAAGTCATGACTGTACAAGAGGAGTTTGGGAGGAGAGTCAGCAACATAGGTCAGTGCCCATCATTGCAGACCGGCCTTTGCAGCTGATGCTCTTTGTTATTGGCTGGTGTCCCTGCATGTGTCTGCCCACTCTACATTCTACTTCCCTTGTAAGGCCTGATTTGTCTGTTATGCTGCAACCATTCAATGCGTACATCTGGGTGTTTTGTTTCGTAGTCGCCTTCAAGTTGGTTGTACCCTGTGTAGTGTTTAGGAGTCAGTGGCGCAATTTAGGGTGCATGCCACAGCTTGACGTGATGTCACTTTAGTCAGCGACTGACCTGCAAACTAATGTCACAAGATTGTTGCGGGTCATGAGAATTGGCTCCCAATGTAATACTTGTACAACTCCACTGGCCCTTAGCCACCTTTCCAAACTTTTCCCGTCACATCAGTTGTCCATGCTACTCCTTGTGGCATGAATGGTGTGCACCGACGTTCACTTACATCGGTCCTGCATTATCAACTCGTGCCCAGCGCACTGGACATTTGCACATCCTAATTTGCCCTTAGAAGGGGTTGAACACAAACACATTGTTGCTGAACAGTAAGAACCTGTTGTTCTTTCTGCCACTTTGTGACACAGATGATCAGTCTTGTTGCCTGGTTGAAACCTGCAATGTTCTTTTTGTTTTTCTACAGTGTTCATGGGTATGGGGGAGCCGCTGCTGAACCTGCCATCAGTTCTCAAAGCACACACCTTCCTCAATCAGGACTTGGGCATTGGGCAGCGCAACATCACTATCAGCACTGTTGGAGTCCCCAACTCCATCATGAAGCTAGCCAGCTCCAACCTGCAGTCCACGCTGGCCATCAGCATACATGCACCCAACCAGCAGCTGCGGGAACAGCTCATACCCAGGTAAAGTTGATGCTGGCATGTGTTGGACATCAGCATGTCTTCATGCTCTGCAAAGTTTTGGGTTTGGTTTTGGTAGAACCAGGCCTGCTGTGCCAGCAGCAGCTGGCGACATTACTCAAATCTGTCCTGTGAGCATTGGAGTGGAGGCATACTGTTTGCAGCTTTTTTTTGCATGGCACTGAGCATGATGCAGAGTGATGAGCTGTGATTGCTGTACACAACTTCACGGATGCACTGCTGCTCTAGCCTGCAATTGTTCTGGCACCCGGTAGCATTGCATCTTTGGCTAAGGTTAGACTTGTATCTTTGGCTAAGGTTAGACTTGTATCTTTGGCTGCAATTGAACTTGTGTCTTTGGCTCAGATCTAATGTGCGATTGAGTGTTGACAGCAGTGCTGCGTAACTGCAGTGCTAAGGTATACCCTTTAGAAGCGTTGATGATGGACTGCCGAGAATATTTCAACACCACAGGGCGGCGCGTGACGTTTGAGTACACTGTGCTGGCAACAGTCAATGACTCACCAGCTTTGGCAGAAGAGCTTGCACAGCTATTGAAGAGACACGATCTCCGGTCACATGTCAATTTAATACCCTGGAACCCTGTAGACGACTCAGGCTACAAACGACCTGACAAGGCACATGTGAGAGCGTTTGCTGCTGTGCTCGAGAAGAACAGGATTCCTGTGAGCATCAGGATTACAAGGGGAATGGAGGCTGCTGCAGCTTGTGGCCAGCTCCGAAATCAGCATCAGAAGTCTCCTTTGCAGCAGTTTGCTGGGCTAGGCTGATTTCATGCAGTGGTGCACACATGTCTGTGGACAGTAGCATGTGACATGTCATGCTGTACCCTAAACACGACCAGAGCTGAATGAACCAGATTGTGTGTGTGAATGCTGATTGTTTCTGACTGCAGCCTGGCGCTTGATGTCTGCTTGAACACCGGCCGTGTCGCCTGCAAAGCTACAACCGGTGCCTGATGAGGCTACTGGTTGCCTCTGCTTGCCACCTAGCTTTCTTCTTCTAGCTTTAGTGTAGCTGCGTCAGCATCTTGGAATCCACAATGTACTAGAATAACACGTCTCCCGTGCCAAACGCAGATCCTATGGCATTAGTAACTCCGGTATTGCCAAGGCCAGACTGCGCAAAGCTCACTCTTCATACCTCGCACACAAGTCGTAAACAGCTTGCAACAACCGTCGTCGACTTCCTTGACACTTACAGAAGCTTCATTGTGGCTTGTTGTACCTTACGAATTGCGCGCGCGCCTGTCAGGTCGGCCCTTTGATCGGCACTCTCAAGGGTACCGGAACGGACCTTGGCTGCAAATTGACCGCGGCTTGTTCCAGTCGATCCAACAGTTGACTTGAACCCTTGGAGAGCATAAGCAAGGCCTTTTCGTCGCATTGCGTGTCACAGCACAGCGGCCACCACAGCACCTTAAACGAGGTGATTGCTGCTGCAAAGCACGCCTGTGTCGTGTTGCTATGGCTGAAAAGAGCTTTGCTTTAGCACTATCGACGCGCAATCAGCAGCCGAACACTCAGGCCAACTTTCAGGGGTCAGGCTCGCTGAACGTCGCTGTATTTGTAGGGTTCGCTGCTTTGGTGTTCCCGATGGTGTATGAGGGGATGAACAGCGAGTACTACATCGGCATGAAGCTTCCTTACTACCGCGACACGGTAGTTTGTAGTTCTTCAAAGGTGGAGGAATTCACAGGTATGCCTTCTTCCAGAAGCCTTTTAGGTCAAGCTGCACTGAGCATGTTGCCAGACTTGCTGTCCCTTCCAGTGCCCTTACACAGCCTGTCACAGCAGAATAGCATATTGCAACATCCTCATAAGCCACAGAGAATGGAGTTTGCAAGTGTGCACAGCTGTGAAGCTGTTTGCCATGTCACCCCTGTCACAACTTTTCCACCCTAGATACTTGTGTTCCCACTTCCCTGACAGCCTGTGTACCTGTGCAGAGCCCCAGAGTGACTCTCCCAGTGGCAGCAGCAGCCACACTGCTGTATCTACCATGCTCGGCTGCCAAGAAAACACTTCCTTTGACCTCCAGCACTACACCATCCCTCAGAGGTATGGCTCAAGGGACATAGACGCCCCTCTCCCCATCAGGCGGCGTCAGAGGAAGCCCGACAGGAGAAGTAAGCCATATGACATGGAGGACATCAGCAGCGCTGCTGCCAAGAAGAAGACTGTTGCCAAGAGGGGTAGACCTGCAGCTGGGCCCAAGCCCAAGCGTGCCATTGCCTCAGCAGAGGAGGGCTTGGCCCAGGGCCCTGCCTCCCCCAAGCAGCCCCTCCCCCCTAGGGAGCTTCCTGCTAGACACACCCCAAGGAAGAAGTGGCAGGTATGCATCTGGGCTGTTGTTTCCTCTTCATTCAGTGTTCCACCTGTGCTGTAAGCCATGTATGTGCATATGTGTGTGACTTGGCTCGCAAAGCATCCTCAGGTGTTAGCTTACACAACATACAGTTGTTAAGTTCTGACTTCAAACGGACTGGCTCAGCCAAACATCCAAAGCAAGCTGTATTGCGCATGGCGTCAGACCTATCTCACGCAATTGCTGCTGTTTGTCTCTTGCTTTGCACAGCCTTTCAGCTCACCTGTCACCATGCATGCATGCTGAGCTCCCTCATGCATGCTGAGCTCCCCCACGCACCATGCAGGATGAGGAGATGTGGGAGGCACCCAGGAGGTCTAGGAGTGGGCAGTGTGCCGAGGCAGCCCTTGCAAGCCCCGTGCGCCGCACCAACATCGCTCTTCCCAAGAGGCAGCCTGCATCCCCTTCCACCAAGGGACTTCAGAAGGATGGTGGCCCATGCGCTGTCTGCTTTGTAACCAGTAAGCCCTCACTAGCTTTGCTTTGGTAATGCTGCTTATACAAGAGTGACATGCTGTGTGCTTTGTCATATGTGACCTACTATCAGTCTGATTATAGGTTTCAATGCTGTTGTGACTTGTGTGCTGTATGCTATGTCATAAGTTAGCCATCACACATGCAAACAGCCTGTGGGTATTCTGAGCCTATACATGTGTATTACTAACCCGTGTAAACATATCTGCTCTTTGTTGAAGCTAAGCTGACATGCCCAGTGCTTTGCAGAGTCAGCAACATGGCGCCGGGGGGCATTGGGAGGTCGCAACAGTGGAGCCCCTCTTTGCAACAAGTGCGGTGTGTGGGAGTTCCGCCACCCAGAGAGCCCTGCCAGGGATGAGGTATGCTGCTGCCTACTCTGCCAATTCTGCTGTTCTCAGTTCTAAGTCATGCCATGCAGCCTGTTTTGTTGCTGAGCTATGATTGCTCATCACTGCCCAGAGCAGATTCCCCAATGCAGCCCTTCCGCAACTTCCAACACTATGACCATCACCACCTACTCCTTTGCCACTACCTTCTCTCCCACCTTCGCTCCACTATCCACCGTTCTTTTCCTCCATCACCACCGTCACCCTTCATCTACCCCTCCACATTCACCTCCACCTTCACTGTTGCCTCCACCTTCACATACACCCTCTACCACCGTAGACCCCCACCGTCACCCTCACCTATACTTTCACCTTTAGCTTCCCCTCTGTCTGATTATGGCCCTCCTCCTTCACCTCCTCCCCTTTCAACCCCATCATCCAGGTTTTTGGAGAAATTGTCTGTTGATTTGTACACAGTCCCTTATTGCAAAGCTGATGCTGCTGCACATTGCGTGGAGCTGTGTTCAGCATTGACACATGTGCAGATGCAGACATGTACAGCATTGCTCTACTCAGCAGTACATGTTGCTGCCTGTACATATGAGCACTGCAGCTGCTGCACAGCACAATTGGCATTGCTCTCTGCTGCATGCTTCCTCTTTAGGTCAACTTGGCCTTAACATATGTTCTGTCCTGCAAAGTGACTTACATGTTGTGGCTGACATTGCAGGCAGAGCTGGAGTTCGCCAGCAACAGGAGGCGCAACAGCTCCCACAACACTGGCAGGCGCTATGTGCGCCTCAGCAGGAGGTCATCTGATGAGGACGACTTCAACCGGTCCTTCTCGGCTGAGGCCAACTTGGCCGCCCAGCACCCCCAGGACCCCCACCCCAACCCCCCTCAGGCTGAGCCCACTATGTTCCGCTCCTTCTCCGACAATATGCAGCCCATGCAGCGGTGGGGCAACAATGTAATAGCACGTGTGGTCCCCAATTTGCAGCATGTGCAGCATGCAGCGCCTGTCTCTTCTTGGGATGCCCAGGTCGGTACTGCAGCAGTAGGGGTTGAGGCAAGTGCAGCAGAGGTTGCTGCAGCAACAGTTGAGGTGAAGTGTGAGCCCCTGCTTGGTCAGACTGGAAACAAGAGGAGGGGGGATGAGTTGTACAAGCCTGTTGCTAAGAGGTGGCACATTGAGGCCTACACTGGTGGTATGGCGGCAAGTCCTGCTGACAGCCATGCAACTGATGTAAGGGAAAGCAGTGATGGAGCAGTCAACTGCTTTGACTGCGGCAAGGACAGGACTGTGACAACGGCGCAGCCCGTACGTCGAAGGGTCACTGTTAAGGTGAAGATGCCGGTCAAGCATACCGCTGATGAGCAGCAGCAGTCTGACCTCAACCTTGTGTAGGGTTTGAACTGCCCTTTGGCCTCAGGGTGTGTTCAGTGTTGATGTACGCAAGTGCCATATGCAAGAAGACATGCATTCAAGACGTGTATTGTGCTGCTAGGCAGCTGTAAGTGTTGTGTGGCAAGATTGCTTTGTACAATAAGCAGCAATGACATGCTATGAACGATACAAGTTTCATTCTTCTTTGGCTTCTTTGGCTTTGGCTCTGAACAGCAACTTTGCTGTGCGCTCCAAGAGCTTCCCACAGCTCATACTGCCCTGTACAGAAATGTATACTGTAATGATCTCGCAACGATGCACGACTGCACAGCTGTGCATATCATCTTGCTCGGCATGTTGCATGTTAATTTCATTCCACGTCAATCTTGGTTCGTTCGAATGCTGACCTACCCACAAACAGCTGGCGCATGGCGTCATGCGACCCCTATCGCCATCGAGCGCGCACAGTCTGGACCAAGTTCCACAAACGAACTCCTGGCTGCAGCTTAGCCAGTCTTGAAGTTGCTTGTCACAACCGATCACGGCAGTGATCACTCACGGAAAACGGAGCATGACGGAGGCCTGAAGTGTAGTCCGATTGTACCACTGACGCCGCTACCCATCAAGCGGAGCAAGATTTGAGCACCCAATCATTCAAGCAATGCCTTCCACGGTAACGCACCTCGCCCTGACATTCCGTTTCGATTGATTGTGTAGCAATACCTCAGACCGCTAATACTTCGTCATCACGCAGGTGTTCTTGTTCGATTGACACCGTCACTCAAGGCCTTCCCCTCGGCTTATCATGACGCGTTTGCGAACTGGAGTTTGCTTAGGCGCACTGCAGGCCCCCTTTGTGTACCTTGTAAGGAAAGGTGCGCAATCACAGGATAAGCTTCTGTTAAACACCAGACTGCCTGCTGTAGCATAACTCCTAGCCTTGTTTTCTTTGCAGGCTACATTCATTCAGCAGCAGCTTACATTACAGCTGCAGCTGGCACCCTTGGCTAGTGCACTGCTTCTTGGACCCGCGCTGCATTCTCGCTTCATCACAGATGTAGGTCATGGCCAGGTGGGTCTTGAACAGAGCTGTGTATACTCATCTGTAGAGTCAACCCAGCCTTGGTTAATGGGGCTATGATGCAGGCGCCTTGAGTGTCTCATTGGTATATTGCCCAAATACCTCGCGCTGCCCATCCTGATGTGAAGCACCCTGCTTTGATATTAGCCACACCGGTCAGTGTCCAGAGCAGATGACCTTGCAGTGTTGTTTACAAGTAGCAGAAACTCAAATCAGGGCCAGCACATCTCTTTGCTCATATGCAGGTGGGTTTGCCTGACACCCAGTTTGTTCAACACAGCTCTAGAGGTAATAAGATTGGTACAAGACAGATTTGCAGCTTCGTTGACTGCACATTGAGGCACAGCGTCCAGCATAGTGCAAGCCTGGCTTCCACAGCATTGACTTTTGAGTGTTTTACACACAAAATCACACAGCATGCTTTTGTCTGAGATGGGTCTCACAGTGGCTGGTGCTAAGCAGCATTGCAGCACACAGCGCTGCATGCTGTCCCCTCACAAAGGCCCTGACTGTCAGGTGCAATTGGATCAGCACACCTGCCCTGCAAGAATGCCTGCCACCAGCATTCAAAGCCAGCTGTGGCTGTCTAAACCCACCAAGGTAAATGCTTCTCAGGCCCATGTTGGCATGCTTCCTTACAATGCAGACCAGTCTGTATGCTGCACAGGTGCTTCACACCGCAGCAGTGCCATGCATTATACATTGCTATGCAGTACACACAGCAAAAGACTTGCTGCTGTTGCAGAGGCCAGCTGCAACTGCCTTGCTTGAACATGGCAGCTTACTGGATGTGACAGCTTGTGGTGCTGTGCATACAGCACCGTGCACCCATCAAATTGCTGCAGCTACAATGAGCACTGTCCACTGGCTGCAAGGCTCATGTGCAGTTTGCTTTGTAACAAGTAAGTCATTTCCTTTACGTCACTGCTGGACTGCGGTGCTCTGTCTGCTGTTGGAGCAATTGTGACGCTTTATTGGTCTGTTTTCAAACGACGTATTGCCAATGAGCCTTGATCCGTCAGGCAATCAATGGTCTCACTGTTTTTCAAGAGCTGTGCTGTCTGCTATGTTGAAGGCAAGCCTTGACCAGTCTGGCGATACTGCACTGCTGGTGCTGGAGAGTTGTGCCGTGTGTTATGTGACAAGTAAGATGCAGCAGTCATACTAGCGACAAAGCAAACGGCACCAGTCAGCAGCAGTAGCAGTGGTGTCCATAACTAGACTGGCAAACACTGCACCTTCGCAGACCACATAGCATGACCCAGATTGGCATACTGGCAAAACCGCTTGTGGTGTTGATATGTGTAGTCTGCCATCCCGCAAGCAAGCTTTCAGCAATCCGAATGATGAAGCTACAGCCGTATTTGCATGACTTGCATGCCTCCCCACCGCTGCTGCACACTCAAAATGGCATGTCAAACTACTGCTGGGGTGTTTATCTGTGCCAGGGCCAGGGGCCTCGTGAAACACAATGCAGTGCACATACTTACAA